>QKWP01000320.1:127051-168292 GCA_003550325.1 Gigaspora rosea
ATTATAAGATTTTATAGAATTTTATTAATAAAATTTTATAAAATCTTATGATTAACAAAATTTTACTAATTAATTTTAACTTCATGCATTAAGTAAACTTGTTCAGCGCCAATATATATATATAAACATATTCAAACTAAGGCCAGCTTGCAGACTTTGGACCAAATCTGGACCAAACTCAGACTTGACTAAAGTTTGGTTTGGGTTCGGTTTGTATATATTATTTGCTTAAATTTGATTGGCTAGTTTAGTATCAGGTGGGGGAGGGGGTACCCTTTTAAGAGGTGGAAATCACCTGATAAATGTCTCTACTTTTAAGTGTTATATATTGATCAATATCTATATAAAATTTGCTGATGTACTAGGTGCAGTGTTCTATCAAAAGTCGCTCAAAATATCATTCTAATAAAATGCATCTACTTAGTTTTTCATTCAAATTTGTTTGCAAGTTTTCTTGAATGATTCATAATCAAACTAAAAAAATATATATATAGAATTGTAGTCTATAATAATTTGAAAGTAGAGAACATAAAAAATCAAGACATATAGTCTTCAACCTTTTTTGCAATCAACATTTGTACAATGCCTAAAAAGTCTGCATTTATTACATTTATTTCATAAAGTTTAGTAAGCATCAAACTGCCTATTGAGCCTCTGGGTACTAAAAATCTTGATTGTAAAGAAAACAAAGAAGAAGTTGAAAGCAACAAAGGAGATTTTCAATTTAGTTAACTTGACAGTAGCTAAACATTATGTTCTTGAAAAGTAATGTACTTTAAAGTATATAAATTAATTACTTTAAACATACTATTTTCTCATAGTATCTTTAAAAATTTTATATACTTTAATATAATATAACTTTTTTTAACTCACATATCTGAGAGTAAGAACATTTTTTGGAAAGTAAGAAATAGCACCAATAAAATATTCTTTTTTTTCCAAAATACCACTTGCCAATTCAATAAATCTAATCCATTGTTAGTTTTTACAGAGCATGTATAAAATCTCTATAAAAAGAAAAGCAATAGAGTTTGGTTTGAAAGTAAGTAAAAAGCTTAAGAATAATTGTAATTGCACCAATAAAGACTAATATAGATCTATTGTCTTACATAGATTTTTTCTTTATTGTAGATATTCTTTGATGAGTAAACTTTACAAATTCTAGCTATTTTTTGTACAATATAACTCTTGTACTATAGATAGTGAAGAGATAATAAAACAATCTACAGAATTTTCTGGAGTTGTCTAAAAAGTTATAAGGTAGCTTCGAAAAGCTTTGGCTTGTATAAATATAAAATTTTTAAATATAATATTATTTGTAAAAGAATAGAAATAAATATATGTTAAGCAGACTGTAAATATTACATAATTCTATTGGTTAATCAGGTTATTAAATGACTAACTATTGTTATTAATCATATTAATTAGAGTAACAAATAACTAACTGTTTATCTAATATACCTATATTTTTTGGGGTACAAACAAAATTAGCCGATATGTTTATTTTTATATTCTAAAATTTTATTAAAATAATTTTTGCTGCATTTTTAAAAAAAAATAATTTTTTTAAAAGTATAGCAAGTTTTAAAGTTAATGTTCTCTAAATAGCAGGTCTAGAGTTCAATCCTATTGGCAATAGTTTAGAAAAATAGAACTGTGTTTTAGTAACTATTTCTTGTTAATTATTACTTATAATCTTGGTTTTATTATCTAAAATAAGACTTTTAGATATAGTTGTATAAGGTTATATGAACAAATCTAAAAAACTAGAAAAATAAAAACTTGTTTGACAAACTTTAGTAAAAAAATAGTAAAAATTAGATAGTGCTATCAAAAACAAAACTTCAAAAACTAGAAACCAAAAAATTGGGATATCAAAATTTTAAAAGAAAAAATCTACCAATCTAACTACTAGAATTATACTAAAAGAAAAGAATCTATATTATAAAAATAGATACCAAAAAAAAACTATGAAATATCTAATACTAGAGTAAATCAATTTATTTAGGCTAACTAGTTTGAAAATTTAAAAAAATTGATATAAGGATTGAATGAAAGATAAGAATAAATACTAGGATTAGAATAAATTTTGCAAGAGCAAAAAAAGATAACAGTAACAGTTTAAGAGTACTTCTAACTACAAATATCGATTAATACTATAGCACAAGTTACTAAAATATAAATAAATATTTTTGTGAAGCAAAAACTAAAAATAAGTTAAATTGTACCTTTAGATATATTGAAAGAGTTCTAAAAGCCAAAGAAAACAAAAATCTAGGAGATTCTAGAAATATACTAATATTCTAATAAATAATTAAAATTGGTCAAAAAATGGAAGACCAGAGAGTTTAATTAGACAATTTTTATAGTTGAATTGCAAATATATAGCTAATGTAAAACCTTAAAGTGGACTACTTAAATTAAATACCAAAAGTATTCCAATATATAAACTAATAAATTCTATGCACCAAAAAAAACATAATTTTTTTATAATTTTATACTAATTTTAATTCTAATTTTAACTCTAATTTTAATTGCAACTACGGTAATACTATAGTGCATTAGTGGGCACAAAATACATGAGGGTACAGTTTAGATTATTCTTAGAATAAATATATAATGTAATAAAAAAATATTATTAAACCTATTCTATAACAATATAATTAATTGTTATAATAATGATTTACTATCTAGTAATATAGTTATATCTTTTTTTTAGAGCAATTTTGAAGGTATAGCTAAAGTAAAAGTATAATTCAATATAAAATAACAGTATAAAAAACAAAAATTTATTTACTTAAATATAGAAATATATTTTAGATTGGAATATAACCCAGTGGAAATGTAATTATTAATAATTATTAGCTAATACTGCTTTATATATATTTAGAAACAAATCATGCAGTAAAGATTTTGATCATGTTATTAACTAAAACATTTACATATATAAAAAAATTAAAAAATTTTAAACATGATACTGAATTAAAAAAACTGAAAGCATGTCCTCTTGGGCATGCTTTTAAGCTAAACCCCATGACCTGACATCTAAATAAGTATCTATTAAAAACAAATTCTGATAAGATCGGTTGTTTTAAAATTATCTATATGTAAAATGTAATGCTATGCACATGATTTGGCACGAAGTAACAGCAAATTTATAACTAGCAATTTGAAGTACTATCAGGTCTACCTTCGAACTAATTAATCATATCAAATACAATATTTACAAAAACTAAGTTGTTATAACGAGACTCAAGAAATAATATACATAAAATATTAGATGAAATACGAAGTAAATGACGCATGCGTCACGTGATTATAATAACACTTCAAAGAACTATTTGATTTTCTCTCAATTCATTCAAGTAAGAATCAAAAGCAGAGCGATCTATTGAAAGATCCCATTGGATAAAGCTCAAGAAGGCTCTTTCCTTAATTATAATAATTTGTAAAAAAAAAAAAAAAAACATGAGAATAGGTCATAGGAACCAGACTAAAACAAGATCATTTCTAATAAAACATACCATTCTTATTATGTCTTTGATTGACCAAATATCTTTTCCAACAGAATCCAACATTTTTCTAGCAGTAATTGGTACATCATCGACATATTTACTAGCTACTAAAATAGAACTAATAAAGACTCTATGAGCGGTTCCATATTCAGTTTCATAATTTTTAGGCAATTGACTTTTAAGTCGATGAACGTAAATCAAGCAAACAACAACGTTTAAAACAGGTAAATTTAAATCATGAATAATTTTCGTTATGAAAGCTGGTAAGTCAGGAAGTTGATGAGATTTTTGACGTTGAGGTTGACTCATATGGAAGAATGAGACCATAGAAGTCGTGGTGAAATCTAATAATAAAAGTTGAAAAAAAAAATGATAAAACAAAAAAGTTAGAAAATTTGAATGAATGAATGAATAGACCAAGTTCTTTGATCGATTTCAAGGAAAAAAGAAAGAGAAATAGCAATTTACCGATTAATTCAGCTGAAACCGGCTTACTCATGGAATGTTCGTTAAGTGCAGGATTAGCCAAGTTAGTAGCCATTTTCTTGATATTTGAAATATATTTTATAGATATATTTTATAGAAAAACGCGAAAATATATAACAAGGCAATAATCAAATTCTTTATTGTAAAATACGATATGAATAATTAAAAGATTACAATAAAGTAAGCATAGAAAAAAAGAAAAATCCAAATTTAAATAACTTTAAAATTTAAATTTGAATGAACAGCAGAAAATTAGTTCAACAAACATTCAATTAAAAAAATGAAAAAGTATGTGTGAAAATCATATTTATTTTACTTCGTAAACATGACAAAACGCATAGTTACACGGATTTGATGTGTGATTTCTATAAAAGAATTCTGACGTTAAACAATAAAATCTGAAACAAATGATCACGAGATTAACTTCATCAATTAACCTTTTCATGGATGTTCCCTGAATAGATATTTGGTGTGTTTAAACATTTATAAATTGGATTAATCAACATGATCTATCACGATTGAATAAAAATATATATAGTAGTTATTTTTCCATATTATTACACAACTAACCGTTTCTTATTTCAAGCGGTTTAGCAATGTATGTATGTATGCCTAACGTTAACATTTATCATTGTCGAACATCACATGGTTTTGATATTCCAAAATAGTTCGGGTAACATCCCTTAATTGGTTCTGATATTACTAATACTTTGAAAGTTGCTTATAAAGATCTGCGAATTTTATCCTTTTACTTGTATATTTTGATGTTTTAAATGACCATATATAAATGCTAGAAACTTTTTATAAAAAAATTTATTATTGTAAAAAAAAAATTGATTCCTATATTGTGTCTATATTGTGTAGAAAAAAGGTTCGTGAGATTGAGATGCAATACTACGTATAAAATGACTAATATCAAAAACAAAAAAAATAAAACGGTGTACTGTACGTAATGTTCAGCCCTATAAAACAAAGTGTAGAAATTTTAATACAGTTTTGTAATATTATATATTTTTTGACACAGAAGAAATGATCAATAGATAAATCTATTATCATCTGTATCATTTATTTAAATTCTGCACTTTTTTTTCATAGGATGTCGTTTATGCAATGATTAATTTTGTTGATCGCCACAAACGTCACTGTATAATGTGAATGACCGTCTAAATTTATATGTCTAAAAAAAAAATTGGCGGTTGCATATTTTCACATTTGTCGATCGAGATGTCATGCATAAATTACTGACCCGTCACGGGTGCCCCTGCGATCGTTTACCAAGGGAGCTACGTAAATATAACCTCCCCTAGAGTCAGTCATTTGACAACTATAATTTCTAAAATAATCAATATAAATTAGGGAAATTCTTTGTTCGCCCTGGTGAATAAAGAATTTCCCTAATTTATATTGTTGAACTTGTAATTGTCAACCATACTTACGTAATAAGATAAGTGAGTTCCCAAATTGAAATAGAACAGATATCGATATCTGATATAGCCACAAAAAATGCAACTTACATCATAAATTTATCACATGATGCTCATGACATTAGTAATAAGTATTTTGCCTATTAAAATTTATCAATAATTGTGTATAATTATCACTTATAAATGTCCTGATAAAAAAAGTACACCGATTATTATCTGTTTTTCTGTAGGTTAAAATAGATTCACTAAAATATACTATATATCAGCTAAGGCTATATATAGCAGATAGTTCATTTTTTGTTATACGTTCGTACTGACATTTTTAAAAAAAGATTTGGCACCCGGGTTATGAGAACCAAAAAAATTAACTTTGCTTAGTCTAATATAAATTTTTAAATATAGTCCATAATTATGAATACGTATCAATTTTAAATCTGGTAATCTTCAGAACCGATACAAATCTTGTTCCGTTCAAAGTTGAATAGTTGGTTACCGAAATTAAACAAGCCAATCACAATACAGGAAATTTGGTAATAAACATGTGATTAGCATCAACCAATAAGATTTAATCCCGCATGACTGAGCCCGAAAGCATAATATGCGCGTAATTTATCAAGCATAATTCGACAAAAAAAGCACTCAGATCACGTGACTGAAATATGATTGGTTGTTTGGAAACGTTAACTTCATTCTGTAATACTTAATTTGGGAGATGTCTAAAGTGGAGACAACTCATATTTCTTAATAATTTACTTGATTAAATTTAGGTTTAGGGTTATTTTAGGATAGGATTAGAATAGTTTTAGATGGTTTTATATATGCAAAATTGCTTTCTTGACATTTTTAATTAACTTCTTCAAGATAGGTTTAGACTGCCGTTTTTTGTATTTCGCTTTTTTTTCTTGTTTGCTTCGCATAACCAATTGCATAATTTTAAATTTATTTCATATCTATCGCATAATCAATCTCAGTTTGCTCGCATAATTTACCTCATTGCATCACATAATTCTGGACATAATAGTATATAATACTCTAGAGTAACTTAGAAGTATAAGCCACTCCATATTAGTGTGATTTGGGCATCACTCCACTCTGGCTTATTAAGATATACCTAAAAGAAGTAAATCAGGACCTCAATAGGTTAGGTTAATTATAAAATTATCAAAAATAGAAAAATTTGCAGAATAAACCTCAAAAATAAGCAAAAATTACTATAAATAGAAAAGATCTGTATAAAAAACACCAAAAATAAGCAAACTAATATCTGACCTATCTATGTATTTTTCGGGGTCCTAATAAATCACTCTAGATTAATACTATTAATATAAAATAGTTTATACTCTGGAGCCACTATTATATCAACTATAAAGTGGTTTATATACTGGAGTAACTATTATATAAATATAAAATTCTATACTATAAATATATAAACAAAATAAACTGACATGAAGTTACACAAACTGATTATGCAAAGCATTTCTTATTTATATACTGTACACTAATTAGAAAACAGTTTTATTGCAGTTTGTATAATTAAATAGCTTATAATAAATTGGCTATCTTTAGCAATCACCATTTAATCATAAAAAAATCAATTATAGGGGTTACAAAATTGTGCAATAATACTACGCTTAACTAAACAAAATATTGATATGTTCGTACTTTAACATGCTATTAAATTTATAATAGTCAAATATACGGCCACTAATGCAATTGGTTTTCTACTTACCCAACATCACATAGAGTTAAGGTTGGTATTTAATTAGTTGTGGGTATATATTTTTTACTCTGTATGATATCAAATAGAGAAAACAACTTTTGGACTTGTATATACATTATTCCGATTATACTATAACTAGAAACATGGCTTAAGTACAATTTATAATATTGATAATTGGAAGATGTAATATTTTTATAATTAATGAAAAGTAAACAAAATTAAGGGTAGAGTGTACAAATTTCCAATTTCATATAAAATCAATTGTAGATCAACTTTGTGTAACCAATTTACAGTCGCCTTTTTCTAATCTGAACCTTTCTAAACCGAACACTATTAAACTCTTTCTAAAACAAACAAAATTTTCTAGAACATTTGTATAAATTTCAGATAAGCTATATAGAACTTATGAAAACTGAACTTTTTCAAATTTTTACATAGTAAAAAAAAGCAGTTCTAGCAGTTCGGATTAGAAAGAGTTGACTATATATAATAATATGATTTACATGTAAACATCATATAATCTGACCAATCAATTCTTTGTACAACCTACAAAATTATATAGTGTCTTACAAAAATTTTTTTTTTTTTTTTTTAAATGTTAAGGTAAGACCTTGCTTTTATCTTTATTAAAGTCTTACAAAAATTTAATTATATGTAAACTTAATTTTTTTAAAACAATGAATATTGTGCAACTTCATTATTATAAACAAACTATTTAGAACTACCTATTACTGTATATAAATTTTATACAAATTGGTCAAGATCTTAAAAAAATTTATCAGAAGCATTTTTTTATTTACTATATAAAATTCTAATATACCACATAGATTATATAAAAAATGATCTACATTTATCCTACCCTTAAGCACATAAATTTTTTTAATTACAAACCAAGCAATTTAATTGGATTTGTACATTTAAAATTTAGATTTACTCTGGATTATACACCGGATTATACTTTGGATTATACTTCAGAGTATGCTCGACTTATATATTTGGCTTATAATAGATTAATACTTTAGTGTTTAATTATAGAGTTTGCTTTGAAATAGTGTACTTTAGTGTGGTGTAGTTTTGGGTATTACTCTGGTAGAGTATGCTTTACACTACTCTGGAGCACTCTATTAACATCCTTACCTGGATACTCTAACTGAGCCGTTAACTAACAGGAGGGACAGTATTTGATAACACAAGCAGATCACTTACAAACAGTGTATAAAATCTGAATCACAAAACATGTGCACAAACATGTGCACAATGTGCACAAGGTAAAATTTTATATGTAAAGCTAATGAAAACATGTGTACATGTGCATATTGTGCACATTGATTTTATATACTGCTTACAAAAGCTCATAAAAAATGCAAAAAAAAGGGCTGAGTGCAATTACTTATAGATCAAATAAGTTGATTCACCCAATTTTATATGTAAATTTATGCAAAAAAAATCATTTAAATTGAATTTAAAGCATATATACAAAAGTCTCTTTAAATTTTAAATATATATTCTTTGGCATTTAATACTCTTTTGTTTAAAGTTTTAGTTCTTAATTTGAAGCAGGGGGATGGAAGTCTTCCACTAAAGTTGATTAATTTTTACTATGTTTATTAAATCAAATAAGTGACTCACCCTATATGGGGTGATTTCAATAGAAACAGCCCAATTTTTACATATATTTTATTTTGAGATAATTGAGTTTAATCGTTTGTTTTGATTTTCGGACTGATCCAGGATTAATCAAATTTCACGATTTTTATTGGTTAAAGGTAAACAGGTGACTATCGGGTAATCTCGTGATATGTTGGCTCTATGCAGCCTCGTGTAATTTTTCTTTTACATTATCTTGATTTTTTATTATGCAAATCGACTTTCATTTATAATTGAAAAATGTCAATCATGTCAAAATTTATATGAATCTAATAAAAGCTCATTTTTCAAAAAATTGTAAAAATAGGCTGTTTCTATTGAAATCACCTCATATAATAATATGATTGGTTAAAATAACCTTTTAAAAATATGAAAGATGCCATTAAGCAAAGGCTTCTTGTGTCCTAATTGAAAGTTAAGGAGGGGGTTCTTCTGATTCTAATGGTAGTTAAATCATCAAAATTGGCTTAGTGGATCCCAAGATACTTGGGATCAAAGAAGAGAACATAAGGAAGAACTAAAACTTTAAACAAGAGTATTAAATGTCAAAGAATATATTTAAAATTTAAACAGACACTTTTAAATAAATTCAATTTAAATGATTTTTTTTGCAATATAAAATTAGGTGAGTCAACTTATTTGATTTATAAGTAAATATTTCTAAGCCATTACATGTGGACATGTCCCTTGACTGATAACGAGAAGAACATTAAATTTAAATTTCTGACATGCAAACATGCTTTTTTTTTTTTTTTATTAATTCGCTTATAATAACTAAATCAACTAATTTCTACTATGTCCGTAATAAAAATTTTATAATTTTGATACGATCATACGATCATACATATATTTTTACATAATCTCTACAATACAACCATTATCATTACGGTAGTAAAGATATCAATACAATAGATACGTAGATAATTACACGTCGATTCTTATTATAACCTAAACAATACTAAAAAAATTATATATATAGTTAGTTATTTTATAATTCACTAATTGGAATATTTCTTACATACTACCTTATTACCTTCACTGAATCGTTACCCTCTTGATTTTACCTTTTTTTTCCTTCGTTTTTATATACAAAATTTAGTTAATCTGGTGGTTTTATACTTTGAACTATATACTTTTTAAACGTAACTTTATTAAGAGGTAGTAACATAACGGTGTGGGATTAACTGGGATTAAAGAAATATGTCTAGAGTGCTTCAAATTTGCTTAGAAGATTTTTCGCCTTTCATAGCAGAATTAAGTTACGCGAGCTTCCTAAAAAAGTATTGTAAAACAATATACAAATGATGTTAACATCCAATCAGTCGTGACTTTTACTGTTAATTTTCGTGTAACTTCTATTGCGCAACAAAAGTACTTAATAACTGTTGAGAGAATGAATAGTACTTTTGAATTATAAGTTTTCATATCTTTTTACAACAAAATGTCTGGTCGTCAAGGTATTATTTGTGTTTGATCAACTAAGATTAAAGTATAATAATTTTTTAAATAAAAATTATATGTAACTTATTTTTTATGATTCGTTAAACATAGGCGGCAAATTAAAACCACTTAAAAAGCCAAAGGATAAAAATAAAGAAATCGATGAGGTTTTTTATTTTTTTTGTCAAGATCTGTGTTTCCTTTATAACGCAGTGCAATTTACAAACCAATTTTTATTTGACTATTGTTTAGTCTGATTTAGCACACAAGAAAAAGCAACAAGAAGAAAAAAAACGGTTAGAAGAACTGAAAAAACAAGCTCAACAAAAGGGTCCACTTGGTAAGTTAATACTTATAGTTTTTATTTTGATTTTCCTTGAATATATTATCATAACTCTAATTTATCACAACTACAGTTGGGGGTGGTATCAAAAAATCCGGAGGCAAAAAGTAAACCCGTAATATAATCGCTATAATCGTTATAATCTCTATGGGAATCATTATCCGATTAACAAAGTTGATTTAATTTTAAAAATGAATACTTTTTTTTTGATTTTTATTTAATCATCAGAATTGATCATTACATAAATTATCAAATTGATGATAATAAATATGATAAATATGAATTTATAGGCCAGTTTGAACAAAAAAAAAATCAGTATTAAATTCTGACCCATTCCTTGCCTTCATCATCCAACAAATTTTCTTTTTTTAAAAATTCCCCAATTGCTTCAAAATATCCATCCTGAAAAGTAGTATCATTATGGAGACCATTATCAAATAATTTAAAATCTTTGTTTCTTGATTGTGACAATTCGAATAAATCGACCATGTGAGATGGTGGTACTATTTCATCACGCGCCCCTGATAAGAATAATATTGGCGTATGTACTATTTGTTGTATTGAGGTCTCCGAAGGCCAAACTTGATGGCATAAGAATGATAAATATTTCAATTGAGGCATGATATAAGGTATAACTTTTGGCTGTGTTTTTTCAAAGAATGAAATTATTGAATTGTGTGAATGTTATTTGTGAATTCGTAAATATAAATGACAAGATTTCATCAAAAAAAAAATAAAATAATATATATATATATATATATATATATATATTACTTACAATACTTAAAAATGTATTTTCTAAAATCATAGCACTGAACTAAATTCAATAAATCCTTTTAAGTCTTTGTGTTTAAAAAATTGTAGTATATAAACAAGAACAAAAAATATTATCATACTTTATCTTCATTTCTCGAAACCAAATCAATCGATATAGCACCGCCAAGTGATTGGCCGTACGTTATAAGTTTGGTATTCTTTAAATCATCATCTTGCAATATATAATCCAGAAAAGTCTATATAATTGTTAAGAAACCGAATAATTATGATGTTACAGCTTAAATATTTGGATGCAAACATAATTAACTTACTTGTGCATCAATTCGAATACCTTTTTCTGAGGGCCTACCTTCACTTAGACCATATCTATGATAATTTCCAATGATAATTTAATAACACATATTTTTTCCGAATTTTCAGATCATTAAAAGTAATAAGTATTACCCTCTATAAGAAATCAAACACACATTGCATTTGAATTGAGTGTAAAATATTTGAGCAATTGGTAATCTATGTCCCTTAAATGATTTAAAGTTTTTTTTTTAATGAAATAATACGTAAATCAATTTGTATAAAAAAATAAATTAAGATGTTTCTATACCATGTTTCCGGCATTTGCCTACAGAAAATAACAAATTAAATATAAATCCAATCCAGTCAATATAATCGAAACAAAAAAAAATTGTAAACCATAGGTAAAGTCAAACCACACTCAATGAACTCAATGATTACAATAAAAGAATATTATCAATGAAAAGAAACCTTACATGAAAAAATAAAATTGTAGGCCTATTTGCTGCATCTTGAGGTAATTTACAAATATAAACTCTAATATTTATACCATCTTTGGTAGATAATATTTCTTCAGTATATTCCATTCCAAAATCAGATGGTTTTGCTACCTGCAGTAAATCATTTCGCAAAATTCATTATTATTTTTTCTATAATAAAGAAACGATATAAAAAGGAGAAACAAACTTCTTCAGAGACGATAAACAATATAATGTTAATATATAGATCATACTCACAATATGTCTCGACCCTTCGGGAAATTTGGCAGGATAAACTAATTCACATTGAAAAACATATAACAAACTTGCTGAGACCAATACAAATAAACCAGTACTGGTCATCAGAAATTGTAAATATGTTGGTATATAATCTGGTAAAAAAAACATTCTTCCCAAATGATAACCAGAGAAAAGCTTATGTATAACAAGGTAATTTATACTACAAAAAAAAGCACTGAAAGAAAAATGGCCTCAAATATAACGCGAAAAACCTAAGAAGCCCGAAGAAACGTATAAAATAGCGTGTATATATATGTGCTACGTAATTATAACTGAATTTAAGCCACCTGATTGATGTTTATCGAACTTAATAACTTTACTATGTACTACGCATTGAATCTAACCATGAGATAATCTAATGTTATTTATCTATTTATGTAAATATATAGGTGGATAAGTGCTGTGGTGCATGTGTTGATGTTACGATATAGTGACTCTTGTTAAAGAGCCTGTCAAAAAGGAACATAAAAAATATCACAATTTTTCTATGATTTAGAATTGTAAATTCGTTTGGTTCAGGAAAGTCCATCTCAAATTAGGAAGAAATTAAATTAAATTTATATTTAAAGTTCAAGGTAAGTATCGTCAACCATGTAAAAATAATGAATTTTGCAGTTCCTTTTTATGATCCGGATTATTTTAAATCCATATCGGAATTTTATATATCCCGATCAACGTGTCAAATCACGTGCAAGTCCAGTAAATGTTAAAACGCTGGATAACACAATTACTAAAGCGCTAAATGCTTCGTCCTCATTAATCGTCACGAACCTAACGTCACCCCTAGATCAGTTAGGCCACTCCAAATTAATTTTCTGTTTAAAATAAATTATAATATATACTATTTAATTATATCGTAGAAAATAACTAATGTCCACCACAGGTGATTTTTTTTTTCACTTCGTAACCATCGCATCTTTATTAGAGCATTATATAAAGGCTACATAATACAAAATTCTAACAGTAATGATGGACATTAACCCGGCTTTCTACAAATGAGTGCCCAAGTCGGCTACTGCACTGAAAATGGTTTGCTCATACCCAAGTGTGGTCTTCACCAACAACAAGAAGTATAGCACTGCCTGGTTTCAGCTACCAACCACGGAATGCAATCCTCCTAAAACTTCTTCTCTGAGCTTCTCATAAAGAAGAATAAAAAGGGGAAAAGATTAAAAGAGGGACAATACCTAAACGAATAACCAAAAAAACCAACCAGAAATACAACCAGAAGAAAGAAAATAAAAAAAAACCCCCAAAGAAAAAGCAAAGAAAGAATAGAAACTGTAGATGCTAACATGTCTAGCATAAACAGTAAAAAATTATATAACACTACAAGACTAAGGTCTACCAGAGTGTTATATATACATGTAGAAAAAACTAAAACTAAAACAAAAAACAAAGATAAGAAATTTCTTCACGTGCTTTTGGAGATTCCTAACATATTATTTATTGTTTATCTATATGTAGCAACCAAAATTAACTTGTAACGTCATCAGTTTTGAACTGGGAACATTTCCAATTTGGGGGATGGCTAAAGCTAGGTACATCACAAGATTACCTGATTTTTTCGATTTTCCAATTTTTAATTAATATTAGGGTTAGGATTAGGGTTAGAGTTAGAGTTGGTTTAGGGTTAGACTAGGTGGTAGCTTATATATTGTAAAAATCGCATTTCCAAAACTTTTACTTAGTCAACCAAGACCAGTTAGAATAGCCATTTTTTATATATTTCGTGTTTTTGTCTTTGCCATCTCACTTTGTTTTGTTCAGACTGATCCGAGTTATATATCGGGTAATTTCATGATGTACTTGGCTTTAGCAGCCTACCCCCAATTTGGAAGGAGTAAACACTGCCGATCTTTTGGAGGGGGTAAGCCAGGATTTCTACTTTTTGGTAAAAATATTGAAAAAAACCCAAAAGGAAGTAAGACGATACTTGAAAAAAATTTAAAGGAGAGGGTGTAGTTGGAAAAACTCATTTTTTTGTTGTTCCCCATTGTTTTACCACAGAATACTTCGTTAACGGAAAAAACTTTAATCTCTACCAAAATTTTTTGTACAAGGGCTCTACCTTCTGCTAGTTAGGGGGCTTCCAGAAATTACGTGATTTTTGGTGGGTGGGTGGGGTCCCGAAAATATCAGGTTAAAATTATAATTCCGGTCAAATTTTTATAATTCTGGCCAAAAGTATAAAATTATAAAATTATTAATAACTATTGTTCTACTAAACCAATTTAGATGATTTAACTACCAAAATGTTCATCTCACTGAGACGATTCTAACAAGCCCAAAATCGCTAAAATCTAATCTCAGGGTCCCAAGATCGTTCAACTTTTGTGTAATTTTAATAGTAATTTTTTAGAATCACTAAGTAAATTTCTTTAATATTGAATAACTTTTGATCCACTAGCCCGTTTTGGATGATTTAACTACCAAAATGCTCGTCTCAGTGAGACGATTCTAACAAGCCCCAAATCGCTAAATTCTAATTACAGGATTCCAAGATCGATAAAGATTTGTATTGTTTGTCTAATAATACAAATCTTTATCGATCTTGGAATCCTGTGATTAGAATTTAGTGATTTTGGGCTTGTTAGAATCATCTCACTGAGACGAGCATTTTGGTAGTTAAATCATCCAAAATGGGCCAGTGGATCAAAAGTTATCCAATATTAAAGAAATTTACTTATAATTCTAAAAAATCACTATTAAAATTACACAAAGTTGAACAATCTTGGGACCCTGAGATTAGATTTTAGCGGTTTTGGGCTTGTTAGAACCATCTCAGTGAGACGAACATTTTGGTAGTTAAATCATCTAAATTGGTTCAGTAGAACAATAGTTATTATCAATTTTATAAATTAAAACATATAAATAAATTTTAAAAAATATAAAATTTGATTGGCTAATAGAGTATCAGGTGTGGGTGGGTGTGATAAAATTTTGAAATTTATTAGTAACAAAATATTACATAATTTCTGGAAGCCTCCTTATCTTGTAAAAGTATGCTTTTGGCTTGCATGTTAAATATACAAAGGAGTCCTCAAAAGAGCAGTTGACTTTTATAAAAACCATTTTCTTGTGTTATCCTACTATACATTAAGTATAGGCAACTCTCCAACAAAAACTTCTTGATTTTCTTCCATTGGTAATTTGGTTCAAGTGATCGTTAGAAAGAGTTGATTTACCACAGGTGATTATTACCTGTAATTTAAATAAATAAATAAAAATAAACAATTTTTATTAAATAAAAATTAAATTTTTTTAATATTAAAGTAAGAATAAAGGTTAAATATTAGAATAGAGGTTTATATATAGTAAAATTTAGCAATAAATTTTGTTTTGCATAAAAAAAAATAGGTTTATAGGCAAGTTTTAGGTTAGAAGCAATTTTGTTTTTGTTACACAAAAATTGATTTACATATTACACCTGATTTGAATTTTAATTGGCAAATTGACTACAGGTGATAATCATCTGTGGTATAAATTAAAAATATTCTTAATTATAATATTCTAAACCCTGGATCTTTCAATAGTTTCTTCGCTTAGTTTTAGTATGTAATTAATTTAATAGATGTGGCTAAGGTTCGAAGCTAAAGAATAAAAGTTTTTTTTTAAATTCTATTGCAATTGGTATTCCTGAATTTGTTTCTGTTTTTAGTACTTTGTCTATTTAGGTTTTGTATCTCTCAATGATATTTTTAGAATTGTTGGGAAAATTGTCTAATTAGTAAGGATGTTCATCTAATTTGAGAATTAATTTGGAGATGCATATCCATTATCATGCATAATTGCTAAAACTAATAATTTATATATAATTGTACTTGAGAATTTAATTGATAATATACTTGTTATAGTCTTGTTTCTTTAATATACTAAAAAATTTTATCACATGCTTATTTTTTTGTAATTCTCACATGTTTGCATTTGTATTGTTTATATACAAAAATTTTGCTTTGAAAATATTTAACAAAACTTGACAAAACTTATCAAAAATTTTGCTTAATTTGTATTTTGGCAAATTTATTGTTGCTTTCTCCTCATAAAAGTTGTGAAATCTCTGAACTTTCCTTATTAATTTGTCTAAAATTAGCTTCTATTCTTCTAATTGGTGTTTATTATCAACTAATTTTTAATTCTGTGAATTATTTTCTTATTATTGTGATTTTCTCTGTTGTTGTTTACAGTTGATTGATTTCTATTTTTGAATAATTATCTTTATTGTTCTATATATGCCACCGAAATTGATTTTTGAAAAAAGCCTATTTTGGGATCCCAAAAATAAATTAAAATTTTTTATAAGAAAGAGCAAATAAAATTTATATATTTATATTCCTTATAATTTCGCTTTTTTAAAAAAAGCATCAAAAAGTTTCGGGTTTTAAGTAAAATAAATCAAAAACTATTTTGGAAAAAATTTTTAATTTTGGGTTCCAAAACCCGAAATAATTTTGTCACTATATATATATTGTTTATTTCCATTTAAAATTTGTTTCTTTCTTTCAAAATTTTCACTTAAAATCTTCTCTAGTTAATATTTCTTTCTCTATTTCTTTTTCTATTGTCCTTTTCAGTTTTTAAAATTTTCTAATTAATTTGTCCTTTTATTCTTTTTCATTAGATAGTTTTTTTTCAAAAAAAACTTTTCAATGAACTTTTACTTTGCTTTGCCTTTCTTCAGGTATGTATACTTTCAAGCTGTGAGCTTAGCCTTGGCACTTGCTGTGTGCAAAGCTGGTCTTCTATATCTGGGTAAGCTCCCTATATTGTGTTCATAACCTCTATAGTAATTATACTAGTAGATATTTGTTTTTATAACTTGGTTTTTCTTTTTATACAAGTTGTGGTGACCAATGCACTTGTGTTTATTTATTTTCTATTTCAGTATACAATACTTAAAAATAGTCTTTTCTAATTATTTTTATTTTATAAATAACTCATAAAAAGAAGTCTGAATCTGTTTTCTTTTATTTGATGGCACTTTAAAACCACATTATTAACTTTCAAGAAAAAGAGCAAAAACGAAATTCTCCGGATATTGAGACCTTTCAACAAATAAGTCCATCAGCAAAAAAAAATATGCATAAACCTCCGCAAGTTTTTACGCGAGCATAAACTTGCGAAAAACTTACTATTAGTTTGGAGTATTACATAAGAGTAATAATTACATAAGTTTATACTATAGTACATTAGTGAATTATATATATGTAATCTTATATAAGTTATTGCCATAATTTTTAAAAAATCTTATAATCGATGTGAAATATTACAAAATAAATTAAATAAAAAAAATGTCTCTTTAGGGGGTTGTAGGATTACAGAAGTAATATTTCGCATATTTTGCAATGTTTTCACATTATTTCGCAATTTTTGCAAATTTTGCAAAATTTCAAAATTTTTTAAAAAATAAATAAATGATATATATATTTATATAATTAGGGCCGTGACAGATATTATGTAATATCATAGGGGGAGAGGGGTAAGCCAAAGTTTTATGTTACACATATATAATATATATAATTATATATATAATAATATCTGATATATTACTAATATATTATAATTTTTAGCCAGTTTTTACATCAACTCTTTCTGACGATCCCTCGTACCAAAATTTCCAAGAACATCGACCTACGAAAACTCTATAGTTAGTATATTCAAATACAACAAAACTTCACCAAGCTGCTGTCTGGTACAAAGTCCATTCACTGGATGTTCTGAGCATGAAATAGAGATGAAACAGACTTGCAGACTTTTAAGTGAGGCACCTAGGCGGGCTATGGTACTATTGAGCAAAGATGTAGTAGAGAAACTCTGGAGACTTGTCAAGTCCTATAGATATGAAAATAGAAGTAGAGACCTGGTTGAATATACTATTCTATACAGCGTAACTCCTACAAACTCCTTTTGTTTTGGTACTATGTATGACGTCCCTTGGACTTTTCGAAATTTCAAAAAGTGGGTGATTCAGCTTACCCCCTCCAAAAGATCAGCAGTATTTACTCCTTCCGAATTGGGAACACGCCTACCATATCGGAATCAAGTCACGAGTGAAATCGGGTCTCTAGAGATAAACGATGAATGACACGTGAGGTGTTTTGGAGTTAAAAATTCGAAATGAAATTTCTTTCTAGAATCTTCCATAGGCGTTTTTTCTTTTTTCTTTTTCTTATACATGTACATATAATACTTAAACGAGGTGATTCCTTGTGCAGTATTATATAATTTTTACCGTTAGGCACAAACGTAAATAGTGCTATCATAGCCGTTTACTTTTTGCCTTCCTCTTCTTTCTTCTACTTTTTTCTTGGTTTATTTTGGTTTTTCGCTTAGGCTGCGTAGTATTTCCCACCTTTTATTCTTCCTTTTATTTTCATTATATTTTTTCTTTTTCTAGTAGAATCCTGCTACTCTGGAAGTAAGGAGAAGAGGGTTAAGAAGTAGGCGGTTATGATAGGCAACAAACTCCAACTCAGTGATTCGGAAATTCTGATTGTAACGACATGAGGGGTTTGCGTTGAGAGAAAAGTTTGGTATAGCAGGTCACTTTTAAGGATCCTTAGGACACCTGGATGAGTCACACTTTAGATTTTAGTTAAATGTAGTTTTAACAGTTCATCGTGTACGGTGTTGCATAGATGACATTTAATAAAGTTGTGGCATGACTGCCGAATTCAAAAAAAAAAAAAAATATTATAATTTTTAGCACTAATTAAACTTATTTAAAATATAATTATATACTAAAATAATGTATTTTTTGAGTGCTAAAAAAGTTTATTTAGTAGCCAAAGGTATATTTCATTAGTAAAATTTGCATGATGCCAAATTTTTATATTTTCATTAATTGATAATCCGGCTATCAACCAGAGAATGGCGAAATGTGGCGTGCTTCCATATAAAAATTTTTTTCTTACTAAGTTAACGATACATGCCCACTAATTAAAAGTTGTAGAGCTCGTCAAGACGCACCTAACGGTGGTTAGATCATCCAAATCGGTCCAGTGGATGGCGAGTTATCGTCGAAATACGATTAGCTGACTATATAAAAATCCGTGACGGAAATTACATATGAAAATCACTATAGGCGAAATGTGCCGTGCTTCCATCTAAAAGTTTTTTTCTTACTAAGTTAACGATACATGCCCACTACTTAAAAGTTGTAGAGCTTGTAGAGACGCATCTAACGGTGGTTAGATCATCCAAATCAGCCCAGTGGATAACGAGATATCGTCGAAAAACGATTGGCCGACTATATAAACATTGTTTTACATAGAGATTTTATATAGTCGGCCAATTGTTTTTCGACGATATCTCGCCATCCACTGGACCGATTTGGATGATCTAACCGCCATTAGATGCGTCTCGATGAGCTCTACAACTTTCAATTAGTGGGCATGTATCGTTAATTTAGTAAGAAAAAACTTATAGATGGAAGCACACCACATTTCGCCTATAGTGATTTTCATATGTAATTTCCGTCACAGATTTTTATATAGTCGGCCAATCATTTTTTGACGATAACTCACCACCCACTGAGCCGATTTGGATGATCTAACCACCGTTAGATGCGTCTCAACGAGCTCTACAACTTTCAATTAGTTGACATGTATCATTAACTTAGTAAGAAAAAAACTTTAGATAGAAGAACGCCACATTTCGCCATTCTCTGATTGTCAGGTGGATTATCAATTAATTGATAATCCACCTGTCAACTGGAGAGTGGTGAAATGTGGTATTCTTCCATCTAAAATTATTTTTCTTACTAAGTTAAGATACATGTCTACTAATTGAAAGTTGTAGTGCTCGTCTAGACGCATCTAACGGTGGTTAGATCATTCAATTCGGCCCAGTGGATGGCGAGATATCAGCAAAAAACGATTGGCCAACTATATAAAACTCCATGAATATAAAAATCACTATGCGAAATGTGGCGTGCTTCAATTTAAAACTTTTTTTCATACTAAGTTAACAATATATGTCCACTAATTAAAAGTTGTAGAGCTCGTCAAGACGCATCTAACAGTGGTTAGATCATCCAAATCGGCCCAGTGAATGATGAGAGATCGTCAAAAAACGATTGGCCGACTATATAAAATCTTTATGTAAACAATGTTGAGATTTTATATAGTTGGCTAATCATTTTTTGATGATATCTTGTCATCCACTGGGCCGATTTGGATGATCGAACCACCGTTAGATGCGTCTTGATAAGCTCTACAACTTTCAATTAGTGGACATGTATCGTTAACTTAGTATGAAAAAAGTTTTAAATGGAAGCACGCTACATTTCGCCTATAGTGATTTTTATATGTAATCTGCATCATGGGATTTTATATAGTCGGCCAATTGTTCTTCGACGATATCTCGCCATCCACTAGACCGATTTGGATGATTTAACTACCGTTAGATGCGTCTCGACGAGCTCTACAACTTTCAATTAGTGGACATGTATCATTAACTTAGTAAAAAAACTTTTATATGGAAGAACGCCACATTTCGCCACTTTCCAAAAATTTTTTTAAAATTGACCAATCAGAATCGTCTTACGTGGGGGAGGGGGGTACCCTCATAGTAAATGGATATTATGTAATATCTGTCATGGCCCTTATGCTTTTTTACAGGTTTTTACAATATTTCGTAAGGTTTTGCAATTTAATATAGAATTTTATATTTTTTTATTTACTCTTATTATACATTATATTTTACATTTATTAAAATATATTTTTAATTAATATTATATACTTTATTATATATTACATTATTACAAATATTTTAAACTACTTTTGCACTTCGTTACATTTAATTCTATTACTATATATACTATATACTTATTTTTGCTCAACCTACAGTTAGCTATTATCTTCACTTCATTGTTTTCTATTGTCTATGCTTTGACCATTTCTTTTGTTTTGGCTATAACCTTTGTTTTGTAAAGTACTGGAACAGTTACAAAGGTTCGAAAAAGTCAGGAATAAATAAAATAAAAGTTAAAAAACTAAATAAAAAAACAAACAAAAAACAAAAAATGTAAGCAAACTAATAAAAAAAAATAAACAAAGCTCTAATTTTTTATTTCCCTAAAGTAAGAGTTCGTGTTCTTGCAAATTTAGAAATTGTGAAAGCTGGGTTAATGTTTTTGCAAAATGCTAAAAAAGTCGCAAAATGTCAAAAAAGTCTGTGTTGGTTTTCTTGCAAAGGTGTTTTGTAAAGTGCCAAAATAAAAATAAAATAAAATAAAAATTAAAAAATAAATAAATAAAAAAAAATTAAAAAAAACAAATTAAAAACAAAACAAAACAAAAAATCAACAAAAATAAAAAATAAAATAAAAACAAAAAGTAAAAAAACCAAAATAGAAGATCTAATTATAAACAAAAGATCTAATCTGATTTTGTAGTACAGAATTTGAACATCATCGAACTATTTCAAACTATTTTGAAAAATTAGTCCAATACGTGATCCAGGTTATAGATCTATTGATCTAGCTTGGTTTTTTAGTTCTAAAATATTTGTAAGAAATTTAGCGTAAATTAACGATTTCTTATAGTTCATAAAAAAATTGTAAAAAATTTAGTGTAAACTTTCGCAAGTTTTTACAATACATAAGAAAATTGTAAACTTACGTAAAAGATTTATTATAAAACTATATAAGTTTTATAGTGCATAAGAAAATCGTAAATTTACGTAAAATTTTTACATAAATTTACAATTTTCTTACACATCATAAGACTTACCTAGTATTACGCTTAGTGTTCTGACCTGGGTAGGTATTACCTGGGTCACCTGCGAGTGGGCGGGTGACCCGGGTCGAATTATGGCCCACCTGGGTAGTCAACCTGCGAGTCACTCATGGGTCAACCTGCGGGTCACCCATGTGGGTTAGGACACATTTGATTAATATTTTCGAAATGTTTCGATGATTTTTGATGATTGTACTACAAGATCAGATTAGATCTTTGTTTATTTTTTTTTGTTTATAATTTAGATCTTCTATCAATTTTACATTGTTTTTTCATTTTCCTTTTGTTTTTTTGGTTTGGTTTCATTTTTTTTAGTTTCGTTTTGATTTTTTATATATTTTTTTTTATTTTTTAATTTTTTTTATTTTATTTTTACACTTTACCACTAGTACTTTGCAAGAAATCCAATGACTTTTCGGCACTTATCACAAGCCAACTCAGCCTTTCAACACTTTGCAAGAACATACAACTACTTTCTTTAGCAATTTCGAAAGTTCAAGAATGCAAGTTTTTCACAAGTTTTCACTAGTTATTGCAAGTTTTGCAAGGTTTCATTTTATTTTTTTCGTTTCATGTTTTTTGGTTTGTTTTTTTTTATTTTTATTAATTTATTTTATTTCAGCACTTTGCGAAAACTTTGACGATTTCTGAATTGCGCAAAACACGAACTCAAAATGGAGATTTGGGGCTTTATTTATTTTTTATTTAGTTTGTTTACATTTTTGTTTTTTGCAAGAAAATGACTTGACTTTTCCGGCACTTTCAAGAACACCAATTCTAACATCTCTGGCACTTTGCAAGAAGTCATTAATATGAATGAATATAATCGAATATAAGTGAATATGAGCGAAATATAATAGTTCAATGTTGTTAATTTTGGCTTCCAGTGGGAATTTCTAGCCTTCCAGTGGAAATTTATAATAGTAAAAGTTCCAGTGGCACTATTAATTTGCTTCCAGTGAACTTCCAGTAGACTTCCAGTAGCTTCCAGTCAACAACACTGTAATAGTTTATTTTTTTTGGTTTTTTTTTTTGTTATTTTTTTGGGTTTGTTTTTTGTTTGTTTTTTTTACTTATTTTTTTAATTTTATTTTATTTATTCCTTACTTTTTTCAGAACTTTGCAAGAAAACAACCTAACTTTTCAGTACTTTGCAAGAAGTAGCAAATATAAGCAAAATAAGCGAATATGAGCGAATATAAGCGAATATGAGTGAATAGGTTTCGTTTTTTTTTGGATTTATTTTTTTTGGTATTTTTTTATAATAATACATAAAAAAATATATAATATTTAAAATATAATAATAATAATAAAAAAATAAATTTTATATTAAATTATGAAAACTTGCAAATATTTTATATTTAATTGATAGTCCGCCAGTTAATCAGAGATCGATCATAGTGTAACATGATACAAATCATATATGAAAATCACTATCCCTTAGATTGTAGTAGAACACAGACAAATTTGCCTGCGTTTTTGCACTTTTTTAGCTCTGATTTACTTTTTTAAAATACTAAAATAATTAAATAAAACTTTGTACAATTATATTTGAAAATAAGGATTACTTTTTTGCAAAATTAGTTTTTATATTATAAGAAAATAAATTATAGTTACATATAAGCTGAAAATAGATAATTTTAAGAAAAAATTTTTTTAAAAAATTTTATTACAATTTTTCTGCGATCTTATTTAGTTTTAGTTTTAGAACTATAGTTCTTAAGACAATATTGTAGTTTATATAAAGGATGACAACTTTCATTATTGCAACTTTAATGATTTACTTGTAAAAATTAAGACTTGTATTAGAAGTAAAGATTTTTTTTATAGACGGGAACATATAAAATTTGAAAAAATCTAAAGAAAAATTTTAATAGTAAAAATGCCAATACAAGAACTTTAAACATTTATTATATTAAAGTTTTCTAATGATTTTAAAAAAATTTTATAACAAAGTTACTAAAACAAAACTTAAAGAATATTTTTTACTTAGAAAAGATATGGCTAAAATCAATATTTAAAATTTTATTAAAAATTTTAAAATACGCAGGCAAATTTGCCTGTGTTACAATCTAAGGGATAGTGTGAATGTGGCATGCATACATATAAAAGTTTTTTCTTACTAAATTAACGACACATGTCCACTAATTGAAAGTTGTAGAGCTCGTCGAGGCGCATCTAACGGTGATTAGATCATCCAAATCAGTACAGTGAATGGCGAGATATCGTTGAAAAACGATTGGACGACTATATAAAATCTCTACATTGTTTACATAGAGATTTTATATAGTCATCTAATCGTTTTTCAATGATATCTCGCCATCCACTGGGCTGATTTGGATGATCTAACCACCGTTAGATGCGCCTCGACGAGCTTTACAACTTTTAATTAGTGGACATGTGCCTTTAATTTAGTAAGAAAAAACTTTTATATGTATGCATGCACATTCACACTATAGTGATTTTTATATGTGATTTGCATCACGTCATACTATGATCAATCTCCGAATAACTGGCGGACTATCAATTAATAATTTAATATATTATATAATAATAATAAGTAAAAAAATAAAGTTTTATATTAAATTGCGAAAACTTGCGAAAGCCTGTAAAATGTTTCAAAATTTGCAAAAAGTATAATTATGTGAATATAATAACTATTAATTGATATCATATCAGATATATATCGATTAATATCTAAATCAGATATATATCGATTATATATCGATTACTATCACTATCGATAGAAATCGGCAGGGGTAATTAGTATCGATATATATCTTACCAGTTAGTAATCAATATATATCTATATATAAAATTTGCCAATAGTAGGTAGGCCTCTGCATGGGCCAGGTAGGGATGTTATTGGTCCCAACTGGTCCCAACTGGTCCTAATTAAATTGTAAATTTTTATAATAATTTTTCTTTATGAACTATTAATAAAAGTTGTACAAAATAAGATTCTTTACATATTTGCTTAATAAATAAAAGTGTTAAAGTTTCTCCAAAATTTAGAAATCTTTAAAATATCAAATTTAGGACCTGGTCCTAGGACTGGTCCTAAAATTTTATATTTTAAAGATTTCTAAATTTTGAAGAAACTTTAACACTTTTATGTACTAAGCAAATATGTAAAGAATCTTATTTTGTACAACTTTTATTTAAAGCTCATAAGGAAAAAATCATTATAAAAATTTACAATTGAATTAGGACCAGTTGGGACCAGTTGGGACCAATAACATCCCTAGGGCCAGGTAGGGCCGGGTAATGGCAATACCCTAGCTCTACCCGTCTGTGTAAGGGCTTGACTTCTGAGCTCTTACCCTTACCCTAGGGCTTAAAATTTGATGTCCTAGCCCGGCCCGCAAAACCCGCGGGTACCTGTGGTACTTATGGGCTTATTATTATTATTAGAAAGGCTGCTCCAAATTAGGGATAGGAATCAATTTAGTTGATTAAATCGACTAAACTTAGTAATTTACATATAAATTTTTTAGTTGACTAAATCGATTCCTATTTCTACCTGCAAGTATCAGTAACGTCGGTATAGTTGGGCAGTATATTGGGTGGTTAATGATTCATGGCTGCAGTGATAGTATAAAGTTCTTTGCAGTCAGTTTTTGGGCTCCATGGGTGCGTGTGCAGTGCAATAGCTCTTATTAGTGGATAGTTAGGCTCCATAGCTGCAGTAACAGTGTAAGGACCTGAATAGATACTGCAAAATAATGCCCCGATTTAGTTATATGGACGGATATTAGCTATCTTTGTAATGTTTAAAGTTTCATGTAATTGGCGGGTGCAGTTTAGGCTTTGTGGTTTAGAAAATTTGGGAAGAGGTTAGTAATTTATACATTTGACAGTTGGGAGAATTAGTCCTAGTCTAGAGACTTTTGTTATGGGTATTGAAGTTTAAGTATGTAACGCTAGAGCTTTGCTGATTCTGAACTTTATTCATAATTTCTTCAAATCATGTATAATCTTAAAAGTACTCAAATTATCTAATCAAGTTTACTCATAAGTTTACGTACCTGGTTTCATGTGATAGTGTCGCGCAGCTACTTTATGATCCGATATTGAGTAGCTTATATTAGTATAAATCAATAAAAATTAGCCAATAATATGAACTGAAATTCACATGAAAATAAATAATGGGTACCCGCAGGTATAGGAGCCGGGTAGCGGTACTACCCAAGCCCTACCTGTTTGTGTAAAGGCTTAGTTTTTGAGCTCTTACCCTTATCCTAGGGCTTGGGATTTGATACCCTAGCCCAGTCCTTGTAGGCCTACCTGCAAGTATCCATGGGTAACCCAGGCCCATGCGAAGGCCTAATGGTAGGTCTTGTTAGGTCTAGTCTTTCTTGCTATGGTTTTAATAGAGTTTTGTTTTTTCTTTAGGGCCTATCTTGTTCTGCTTTATTAGAGCTTGTCTTGCTTTATAGGATCTTGGGCTCAGTTGATCTTTGTCTGACTTTGCCTTATCATGTCTTGGATCTGGAATTTGGTACTGGGTTTATAGTTTATAGATTCTTTTTTTGCAGACTAGTACTAGTCGTTTGTAAGTATAATTTGATTTGTTTTTTTTTTTTTTTAAAAAAAAAAATTTGGCTAATTTTTTTTTCTATGGGGTCTTCAGCCTGAGTCTTGTTATGAAAGTGGTATTCTATCAATAAATTGCTATCTCTTAATTTGTTATACAGGCATATTTGCCTGCAAAAATTTTAAAATTTTAAATTTTTTAAATAAAAACTTAAATATTAATTTTAGCTATATACTTTTTAAGTAAAAAATATAATATTAGTTCTGTTTTATTAACTTTATTATAAAATTTTTTTAAAATTATTAAAAAACTTTGGTGTAATAAAAGTTTAAAGTTTTTGTTTTGGAACTTCTACTATAGAATTTTTTCTTTAGGTTTTCTCAAATTTTATATATTCCCGTCTATAAAAAAAATTTTCACTTCTCATACAAATTTTAATTTTTACAAGTAAATCATATAAAGTCAAAGAATAAAAGTTGTTATTCTTTATATACTGTAAACTACAATATTGTATTAGAAACTATATTTTTAAAACCAATATTTAAAGAATTTGCCAAAATATTGTAAAATATTTTTTTGGTTAAAAAATTTTTTTAAAATTTAATATTTTCAGCTTATAAGCAACATAAACTTTTTGTCTTACAATATAAATTTAAATAATTCAAAAATATAATTCTTGTTTTTAAATATTATTAACAAATTTTATTTAAATATCTTAAATGATTAAAAAAATAGATCAAAGGTATTTTATAGTAATTATATAGGCAAATTTGCCTGCAAACTAGTACAAACTAAGAGATAGGTATTTTTTGTTGAAATTTTTAGAGAGCACTATATTAATGTATTTTTCTTAGCATATTAGTTATGTTTTGTTTTTTCAGTCCCTAGTTTTTTTTTTTTTGGCTTTATTAAATATAGTATTACTGAGTCGAAAACTGGGTAATTATTTGATAAATTTGGTCTAAAGAATTAATTGTATTCAAAAGGTTGGATTTGGTCTTGAAATTTGATCTTTGGCGAACTTCTTTGGGTTTTGTAATATTTGAATTGAGGAACTTTTCTGGGTTTGATTTAAATTTGCTATAGATTTACAGATTGGTAGGTAATTACCATATTTATGGAATGATTACAATTAAAATAATTAACGTATATAATCTTTTTTTAACAGAATGATTAGTTCCAAACTATGGCAAATTAAAATTTAGATTTCTTTTGTATTTCAATTTATAGGTTTTGAACTCCTAGTAAGATAAGTATTGATTGTTTCTGCTTTATCTCTTTTTTTTTGAGTCTTTGTTACTTCCTCTTTTCTGTACCAAACTTTTTCTTTGTCTAGGTCAAACTTTTCTTGGCGGTTTCGAAAAGGTTAGATCTGGAATCTTGGATTATCTGACATTTGAGATTTCTCAAAGAGGTATTGAACTTTTCATAGTACAGTATAGAGATTTTTGAGAAGTATTAACAGGTTTATTGAGTAAATGATTAATACAGATAAAATGACCAATACATTAAAATAATGCGATGATTGATACAAATAATGTGAAAATGATCAATAAGTAAAATTAAAAAAAATTTTTTTTTGTTGGATATATATATTTTCTATATATACTAATTTTTTGAATTGCAAATTAAGTTTGGCAAATAGATTAAAAACTGGAATCTTTAGAAAAGTTGAGTTTTGAATAGAAGTTGAGATTAGAGTTGTATAGTTCAGTGTATAAAGATTTGTACTTCAAAAAGTTTCGTAATTTTAACTCGGAAAAATCTAAAAAGTGCACCCATGTATTTTGTGCCCCCCTAATGTACTAATAATTAATTTTGTGTTAAGTTAGAGTTAAAGTTAGGGTTAGAATCAAGATTAATACAAAATCGCAAGAGAATCATTTTTTGTTAGAAGCGCAACAGGGGTTACCCTAGTAAAATTTTGAGATATAAAAATAGGTGCACAAAGTGCATGGGGCACTGACTAGTCCTGTCCTTTTAACTCTTAGTAAAAGTTTTTATATTTTTGATTAATTATTAAAAATTTTTTAATATCAAATAAAATAGGTTTTAATCTAACTTATTATATTATTTTTATTGTTTTAACATTGTTTTATTTTAATAATTTTGTATATACAATTTGCTGTATTCAAAAAAAAAAAGAAAAATTTTTTTTAAAAAAAAAGATATTTTAAATATCTTCGCTAGTGATGCCACTGAAATTGATTTTTGAAAAAGGCCTATTTCATCTTTATTAGAGAAAATTAATATTTTTTATAAGGAAGAGCAAATAAAATTCATATAGATATGTTCCTTATAATTTCATCTATTCAAAAAAAGTATCAAATAATTTCATCTTTCAAGTAAAATAGGTCAAAAGCAATTTCGTCTTCAAATTTTAATTTCGGGTTTTAGAACCCGAAATGCTTTCGTCCTCATGTATAATCTTCGCAACCAATATGCAGTTCTATGAGCTTGTACTATACAAGTGCATTAATGTGCATATGATAAAGATATAATTAAAATTTGAGCAAAATTGAATCACTAGTTGTAAAGAAATTAAGCTTTAAAATAAGGTAATTTGATTATTTTTACTATATATGCGTATATATAAATTACTATAAATTACTATAGTAAATTATATAGTAAATATTGTTAAAAAAAGTTACTATTAATAAATTTTTTTATTTTATCAATAAAATAATCAAAATAATTTTATTTTTATTAATCCGGTAAGGGGAGTAACAAAAATCAGGTGATTTTTTAGGGGGGGAGGGGGGTAAAAAAAGTTAAAATTATATATAAGAACCTGACTATTTATATATTAAGGAAGAGGGAGGGGGGGTAGGCCTCTGATAAAAAATAATCAGGTGATTAATGACACTGCCCTAACCTAATAAGTATATTAAATCAAAAAAAATCAAAAATTAATTTGTACAAAAAATATTTGAATCAGAGCTATTTGAAGTACAAATCTTTTTGCTCCGGACTATATAACTTAAAGTAAGCATGGGTATTATGGCGCAGTACCAATTATGGTGCACATATGTATCCCTTAATTTGTTATGCAGGCATATTTGCCTGCAAAAATTTTAAAATTTTAAATTTTTTAAATAAAACCTTTAATATTAATTTTAGCTATATACTTTCTAAGTAAAAAATATTTTATTAGTTCTGTTTTCAACTTTATTATAAAATTTTTTTAAAATTATTAAAAAACTTTGGTGTAATAAAAGTTTAAAGTTTTTGTTTTGGAACTTTTACTATAGAATTTTTTCTTTAGGTTTTCTCAAATTTTATATGTTCCCATCTATAAAAAAAATTTTCACTTCTAATACAAGTTTAATTTTTACAAGTAAATTATATAAAGTCAAATAATAAAAGTTGTCATCCTTTATATACTGTAAATTACAATATTGTATTAGAAACTATATTTTTAAAACCAATATTTAAAGAATTCGCCAAAATATTGTAAAATATTTTTTTGGTTAAAAAATTTTAATATTTTCAGCTTATAAGCAATATAAACTTTTTGTCTTACAATATAAATTTAAATAATTCAAAAATATAATTCTTGCTTTTAAATATTATAATACCAAATTTTATTTAAATATCTTAAATGAAGATCAAAGGTATTTTATAGTAATTATACAGGCAAATTTGCTTGTGAACTAGTACAAACTAAGGGATTTTGTAATCCAATAATCAGAATTGGTGATTTTGCTACCATTTGATTCGTTACGGTAAGACAAATCTAATAGTAGTAAAATCACCTGATTCTGATCACTGGATTACAAAATAAGTAAAATTTTTAATTTTAAGGTTTTAATAAAGGGAGCTACTAGGCTGTGAGAACCATCCTGTAAAGTATTATACAACTTAGAACAAAGCTGTATAGTACGAGGAAAATCTCACTATAGCAGGTCGCACATAGATATTCTCTGAATAACCGGGTGAGCTAATATTTGTAATTTAGATTATAGAAAGATAGTTTTTCTTTTTATATAATTTTTGTTATTATATTAAGATAATACAATCCCTAATAAAGTATTGGCATGACTGCCGAATATAAAAAAATAAATAAATAAAAAATAAAGGGAGCTACTATTTCCATTCATAGTATTTTGCTATTTCCACTATAGTTACACAAAATTTTCTATTTTTAGAATTCAAAATAATATATGCACTTATGTTATACAAAGACCCAGTGCATTGTTTTTTGCAAAAATAATTTTTGGTTATACGCCACTAATGTTATGTAATATTACAGGACCCCGGACATCTCTAATATAGGTCATAAATGATCTGCATGAATTTGGAGGTTTTTGCTACCTCTAAAATCAAGTAAATTTGCTGAAAATTCAATTATTACATATAAATTTTTAGTAATTTGCTAAAACTAAATTATCACATCTATTTTTATAAATCAAAATAATATATATTTTTGAGTGCTGAACAAATTTTCTTAAAGCATAAAGTTAGAATCAATTAGTAAAATTTGGTGAATTATAGAATTTTTTGGTATTTTTATTAATAAAATTATATAAAATATTATAATTCTCCAAATTTTACTAATTGATTCTAACATTGTGCCATAAGAAAACTTGTTTAGCACATAAAAATACATTATTCCGGCATATTTACTTTTATATTTCTTAAAAATTTAAGAGAAGATTAAGATGCTTAATTTTGGATTTTTGATCAAAAAATCTAAAATTAAGCATCTTATTTTAAATTTTCAAGAAATATAAAATTAAATATGCCGGAATAATGTATTTTTATGTGCTGAACAAGTTTTCTTATGGCACAATGTTAGAATCAATTAGTAAAATCTGGAGAATTATAATATTTTATATAATTATATTAATAAAAATACCCAAAAATTCTATGATTATTCAAATTTTACTAATTGATTCTAACATTGTGCTCTAAGAAAACTTGTTAGCACATAAAAATACATTATTTCGGCATATTTACTTTTATATTTCTTGAAAATTAAGAGAAGATGCTTAATTTTGGATTTTTGATCAAAAAATCTAAAATTAAGCATCTTATTTTAAATTTTCAAGAAATATAAAATTAAATATGCCGGAATAATGTATTTTTATGTGCTAAACAAGTTTTCTTATGGCACAATGTTAGAATCAATTAGTAAAATCTGGAGAATTATAATATTTTATATAATTATATTAATAAAAATACCCAAAAATTCTATGATTATTCAAATTTTACTAATTGATTCTAACATTATGCCATAAGAAAACTTGTTCAGCACATAAAAATACATTATTCCGGCATATTTACTTTTATATTTCTTAAAAATTTAAGAGAAGATTAAGATGCTTAATTTTGGATTTTTGATCAAAAAATCTAAAATTAAGCATCTTATTTTAAATTTTCAAGAAATATAAAATTAAATATGCCAGAATAATGTATTTTTAAGTGCTAAACAAGTTTTCTTAAGGCACAATGTTAGAATCAATTAGTAAAATTTGGAGAATTATAATATTTTATATAATTTTATTAATAAAAACAGTAATTATAAATCAAACCAGTGGTGTTAAACACTAGTATGCAGTGTAACATGAAGACCAATATTAAAAAAATAAACAAAAAAAAATAAACAAAAGCTAAAGTTGATATATGTTAAGTAGAGCAATAGTTAGAGTTGGGGTGAGGCATAGTATATAGTAAAATTTCGCAAGGGGGGTTTTTTTTAAAAAAAAAAGGTGGTTTTATAGATAAAATTTTGAGTTAGAAGGTATTTTTTAAAAAAAAACAAAACAACAAAAATTTTATATTACACCTGATCTTTACGTTATACTGCATTTAAAAAATTTGATTGGTGAAAATCATTGTGGTGTTGAGCACCAGTGGTGTGATTTAGTAAAACCGAATAAAAATACCAAAAAATTTTATGATTATCCAAAGTTTACTAATTGATTCTAACATTGTGCCATAAGAAAACTTGTTTAGCACATGAAATACATTATTCCGGCATATATAATTTTGTATTTCTTGAAAATTTAAGAGAAAATGCTTAATTTGGATTTTTTGATCAAAAAATTCAAAATTAAGCATCTTATTTTAAATTTTTAAGAAATATAAAATTAAATATGCCGGAATAATCTATTTTTATGTGCTGCACAAGTTTTCTTATGGCACAATGTTAGAATCAATTAGTAAAATTTGGAGAATTATAATATTTTATATAATTTTATTAATGAAAATACTAAAAAATTCTATGATTCTCCAAATTTTACTAATTGATTCTAACATTGTGCCCTAAGAAAACTTGTTCAGCACATAAAAATACATTATTCTGGCATATTTAATTTTATATTTCTTGAAAATTTAAGAGAAGATGCTTAATTTTGGATTTTTTGATCAAAAAATCCAAAATTAAGCATCTTCTCTTAAATTTTCAAGAAATATAAAAGTAAATATGCTAGAATAATATATTTTTATGTGCTGAACAAGTTTTCTTAGAGCACAATGTTAGAATCAATTAGTAAAATTTGGAGAATCATAGAATTTTTTGGTATTTTTATTAATAAAATTATATAAAATTCTATAATTCTCCAAATTTTACTAATTGATTCTAATATTGTGCCCTAAGAAAACTTGTTCAGCACATAAAAATACATTATTCCGGCATATTTAATTTTATATTTCTTGAAAATTTAAGAGAAGATGCTTAATTTTGAATTTTTGATCAAAAAATCCAAAATTAAGCATCTTCTCTTGAATTTTCAAGAAATATAAAATTAAATATGCCAGAATAATGTATTTTTATGTGCTGAACAAGTTTTCTTAGGGCACAATGTTAGAATCAATTAGTAAAATTTGGAGAATCATAGAATTTTTTAGTATTTTTATTAATAAAATTATATAAAATATTATAATTCTCCAAATTTTACTAATTGATTCTAACATTGTGCCCTAAGAAAACTTGTTCAGCACATAAAAATACATTATTCCGGCATATTTAATTTTATATTTCTTGAAAATTTAAGAGAAGATGCTTAATTTTGAATTTTTGATCAAAAAATCCAAAATTAAGCATCTTCTCTTGAATTTTCAAGAAATATAAAATTAAATATGCCAGAATAATGTATTTTTATGTGCTGAACAAGTTTTCTTAGGGCACAATGTTAGAATCAATTAGTAAAATTTGGAGAATCATAGAATTTTTTAGTATTTTTATTAATAAAATTATATAAAATATTATAATTCTCCAAATTTTACTAATTGATTCTAACATTGTGCCCTAAGAAAACTTGTTCAGCACATAAAAATACATTATTCTGGCATATTTAATTTTATATTTCTTGAAAATTTAAGAGAAGATGCTTAATTTTGGATTTTTTGATCAAAAAATCCAAAATTAAGCATCTTCTCTTGAATTTTCAAGAAATATAAAATTAAATATGCCAGAATAATGTATTTTTATGTGCTGAACAAGTTTTCTTAGGGCACAATGTTAGAATCAATTAGTAAAATTTGAAGAATCATAGAATTTTTTAGTATTTTTATTAATAAAATTATATAAAATATTATAATTCTCCAAATTTTACTAATTGATTCTAACATTGTGCCCTAAGAAAACTTGTTCAGCACATAAAAATACATTATTCTGGCATATTTAATTTTATATTTCTTGAAAATTCAAGAGAAGATGCTTAATTTTGGATTTTTTGATCAAAAAATCCAAAATTAAGCATCTTCTCTTAAATTTTCAAGAAATATAAAATTAAATATGCCGGAATAATGTATTTTTATGTGCTGAACAAGTTTTCTTAGGGCACAATGTTAGAATCAATTAGTAAAATTTGGAGAATCATAGAATTTTTTAGTATTTTTATTAATAAAATTATATAAAATATTATAATTCTCCAAATTTTACTAATTGATTCTAACATTGTGCCCTAAGAAAACTTGTTCAGCACATAAAAATACATTATTCCGGCATATTTAATTTTATATTTCTTAAAAATTTAAGAGAAGATGCTTAATTTTGGATTTTTGATCAAAAAATCCAAAATTAAGCATCTTCTCTTAAATTTTCAAAAAATATAAAATTTAATATGCCGGAATGATATATTTTTATGTGCTGAACAATTTTCTTAGGGCACAATGTTAGAATCAATTAGTAAAATTTGGAGAATTATAATATTTTATATAATTTTATTAATAAAAATACCAAAAAATTCTATGATTCTCCAAATTTTACTAATTGATTCTAACATTGTGCTCTAAGAAAACTTGTTCAGCACATAAAAATATATTATTTCGGCATATTTACTTTTATATTTCTTGAAAATTTAAGAGAAAATGCTTAATTTTGGATTTTTTGATTAAAAAAATTCAAAATTAAGCATCTTAAATTTTTAAAAATCATAGTAATACAAAAAAAATGAGATAGCTTTATTTTTGGGTATGATTCTTGCAAAATGCAGGTAATTTGCTAAAAATAAAATATTACATGCATAAAATTGCTGTAATTTGCCAAAATGCTTTATATAACCTTTTTTAAAATTAACCTCAATTTGCTAAAACTTAAATTTGGACCTTAGACCAAATTTTCTGCAATTTGCTAAAAAAAATATGACATATATCAGAGATGTCCGGGGTCCTAATATTATACAAGTCTTATTTTGGTAACCTAACCCTGGGTCGACCGGCATTAAGCTTAATGCTGGTGGGCACTATTATGATAATGCTCCTAGAGGGGCTAGACATAATTCCGGCCCATCCTAATTCTAAATCTAGAAACCCTAAAAACTAATTGTTCAAAGCAGTATCCAATCACAGTACATATACTAGTTACACAATATATGCACGTATATTATGTATTACACAAAGACCTAGTGCATTGTTTTTGCAAAAAAATTTTTGTTAATGTCATGTAATATTACACAAGTCTTGTTTTGGTAACCTAAATCAAGTTGGGTCAATTAAAGATAATTACATCACTAAAATTTGTACGGGGATTACTATCGATTTTTATCATTATTGGATAGTAATCGATTTAAACCCCCCTGACGAGGACTATCGATTAAGATAGTAATCGATAATAATCGGTAATAATCAATAGATATCAGATTAAAAATCACGAATAACAATACTATTATTGTATACTTATTTTTAAACATTTTACAGATTTTCGCATGTTTTCGCATATTTTCACAAGGTTTTACAATTTAATATAAAATTTTATATTTTTTTATTTATTTTTAGACAAAAAGGAAATGGCGACCCGTCGCCATAGCGACCCTATATAATCGACCAATAATTTTAGAGATTGACGATCATATATAAACAATGATAATCGCTTGTTTGTTTTTTTGTTTTTTTTTTTCTAGGCCCTGGAGTCGCTTTGAAGTCGTGCCTGCTTTTTTTCTTAAAGGTTTTTTTTCTTTTTTTTGTTTCCTTCTTTCTTGTTTTCTTGTCTTCTTGTCTTTAACCAATACTTTTTTTTCTACTAGGTCACCAGAGTTTCGCGATTTTCAGGGCTTCGTCGCTAGAATGGTATAACGGCAATCAAGATTAGCCAACAATAAGAAAGTTAAACTAGTTAGATTACTGCGACACCAAGTATAAGCATTACGTTACGTCAAATGTGAGTTTTTTTTTTTTTTATTATCAAATTTTGCTTTTTTTTTCCGTTTATTTTTTAATTTTTTTTCGAAAAAATTTTTTTACCGCGACACCAAGTACAAGCATTACGTTACATCAGATGTGAGTTTTTTTTTTTTTATCTATCAAATTTTAAATTTTTTGGTTTTCGTTTATATTAGTATCAGAAATCATCATTTGTAGTGGTAGCTTTTTTAGACTTTTTTGGGCTTTTTTTTCAGATTATTTTTTTCAGAGGAATTTTGTACCGCGACACCAAGTACAGTCACACCCCCCTAAGTGCACGCCCTGGGGACCAGGCATGGGTGTGCACTTAGAGAGGGTGTGCACTTATAGAATTGTAGTTGTGAAATAACGTACAGAAGCGTTATTTCGAGTTTCAGCCCGAATTAAGCTTAATTTAGGCCGAAATTAGAAATTACACCCTGCGCATTATTTTGCGACTATTCGGGTAAGTAATCAACGAAAGCGAAGTCAAACACATGACCGACAACTTAAATATTTAATCGTAGCTTAATGAGAATTAATCGTGAGAATTTTTTTTTATACGTAATAAAGAACCATTTACTAATCCGGTGAAATTCATTTCATGTCAAATTTGGCCAATTAACACGCTACTTACAAGTATTGATTCAAAATGTTAAAATTACCTTTCACTAACTCATCTAATTCGTACCATTACTTATCATTATAGGCATCGATTACATCAATACAAAATTTTAAAAACAAAATCATATCCCGTTCTATTTCAATTCTAGTTCAGTTCTGGGTTTGAGTCTAGACTTGAATTAAAGCCTCGTGTCAAGTTTCAAAAAACATACCTGTATCTTATTGTTCACAAACATCTCGTAAAATGAGAACCTTGTTTATTATCAACTCCTTATAACAACCATTACAAAATAAAAAAGTTTGTCTCTAAAAATTCTATAATTATGAAGTGTTGCCTAATAAATCCAACGTCCTTCTTGGAACTTACCTGATTTAATTGATTTAAATTTTTCTTGTCCGTGGATCAAATTAATATTGTATCAAACTAACTAAAACGCCTGTGCCTTATTTGTAAAAACGACACCTGTTAAAACCAAAAAAAAAAAAAAAAAATTAGAAGTTGCCATTCCTTAAATTTATAAATTAAAATTAAAAAACCTTGAATAACTTATCCTATGCTTAATCGACTTTTTTTTCATTCAAAAAATGCCCAAGAGAACAACCCTTACTGAAGAACAAAAAAGTGAACTTTGTGCCTTCGCTCGTGTTAATAAAAAAAATCGATCACAATATGTTGATTGGATTGAAAACAAGTGGGGTCTTAGAGTCGATGAAAGCACAATTTCACGTATCTTGAAGACATCTGAGGAACGACTTGACAATGGAATCAGTAATTCTAAAACAAAGCGTCACAGAGCTGTTACCTATCCAGAACTTGATCTCGCCCTTAAAGAGTTCGTGCTGATTTATCAGCATCGAACAGTTTTAACTGATGCTTTACTCGTCGAAAAAGCGAAGGTACTTGCTGATGGTTTGGGAATCCCTCAAGGGACACTAAATTTTTCTCCTGGCTGGCTTTATAAATTCAAGAATCGAAATGGTATTCGTCTACGACAGCTTCAAGGAGAAGCCGCATCCGCTGACATGGTGGCAATTAACAATGTCATGCCGTCAATAAAAAATAAATGCGCAAGTTACCCTCCTGAAAGGATCTACAATATGGACGAGACCGGGCTTTTCTATCGGTATAAGTCTCTTATTAGTATAAGTTATATGTCTAAATGAGTGTTGCCAAGGGAAAACCTGTCATCGGGCTTTCAATTATATTTTTCTCTTGGCAGCACAAATAGAAATGGAAATTTCTTATTCTACTCAATCTTGATATGAACTTTAATATTAACCCTAACCCAACTTCCCTATTATTAAATTTAAATAAAATTTTCTTATCCGTTTAAATTCTGTTTCTACTTTTTTTTTTTTTTCAATGCAATACTAAAAAATTTACCTTCAGGTTGGAACCTGATCATACATTGGCAACCCAACGTCTTTCTGGACGTAAAAAAAACAAGGAACGTCTCTCGATTGCGTTGTGTGCAAACGCAGATGGCTCTCACAAGATAGATCCTCTTGTAATTGGAAAGTACAAAAAACCGCGCTGCTTTAAAAACATCAGAATTAGTAATTTGCCTATGAAATACAGAAACAGTGCTAAAGCCTGGATGATCATATCTCTTTTTCATGAGTGGATTCTTGAATTTGATCGCCAAGTCGGTTTGAAGTATCAGGGCCAACGTGTGCTTTTGCTCCTTGATAACTGCTCTAGCCATGATATTGGCAGTGTTACTCTCCGATTTACTGAGGTTTTATTTTTGCCCCCAAACACAACCTCGAGGATTCAGCCCATGGACGCCGGTATCATTATGAGTTTCAAGAGGAATTATCGTCGTCTTCATGTTCGGTAATTTTTCAGTAAAAAAAAAAAAAAAAATATCCGAATGTTACACTAATTAGCTTTTTTTTTAAGTTGGATGTTACAAGAAGTTGAAAATGGACAGCGTGCAGAAGATTTAAAAATGAATGTGTTACAAGCTATCCATTTTATCATTCAAGGGTGGGACGAAGTTAAAGCCAACACAATTCGCAATTGTTGGTATCAAACAAAGATTCTTTCTGCAGATGCCAACTCTGATTTACGAAGTTCTTTAGAGGATTTTCGCCAAACCACTAACCCTGTTCTCAACGATATTGCCGATGCACTTAACGCTCTTGACCTTCTCGATCCTATGCAAGTTGAAGAGTATTTGGCAATCCCTGAAGAAAATATCGTTTATGAAGTTCCCTCCAATGATCAAGTTATTACAGAGCTTGTTGAAACATTCAGAACAAACGAACCAACAAATATTGACTTGGAAGATGAAGACGATAGCTTTGAAGCCCCCATTGTTAGTGCCAACACGGCAATTGCAAGTTTGGAAACCATGCGTACGTTTTTGCTTCAGCAGGATTGTACGGAAGAATATGTTAATCTTGTAAGAAGGATTGAAAAATTTATCAAAAAGACAAAGGTTGGCCAAATGCAACAAAGCAGGATTGATCAATTTTTTGTGGAGGACAATTAAACAGATCATATTAAATGTTTCATATAATGTCCTAGAATTTTTTTTTTTCGCTTGTTATAAAAAAAAAAAAAATTCTAATTTTATTTTTTTTTTTACGCTTGTAATATCGATATGGTAAATAAAAATTTGGATACTGTATCGGGTATGTGCTGTACGTACGTACGTGCGTACAGTACAATTACAAAATGACTTCATATCTCGCACTAAATAAAATTTTATTTTTATGAAGTCGTCTTACATCCTGTGCGAAATAATTTTTAGTAAGAGCAAATGACACATGACACCTATCTCTTAATAAAAAAAAAATGAAGACAAACAAAATTAAGTCGAAACCACAAGCATACTTAAAAATGACAAAAATGTCGTTTCAATTATAAAGTCGTTTCAATTAACTAGTCACACTAAACCGGATAACTGGGCGCAAAAAATCGCTATTTAACCTTTCTATATAAAAAACTCTTTTTTATTGGTCCGTTTTAAGATTATTCACGTGCGTGCATTTATAGGGGCGCATATATATGCTTCGAGCTCTGAAATTTGTTGCACGTGCAGAATATAGAAGGCGCTTAAGTCCCAAGCTTGGGGCCGGGCTATGGTGTGCATATAGAGAGGGTGTGCACTTAGGGAGTGTGCACTTAGGGGGGTGTGACTGTACAAGCATTACGTTATATAGGGATGCACCAGTCCAGTCCAGTTCATCCCAGTCCTAGTAAGACCTTTATCATAGTATTTTCGGTCCTGGTCCCGGTCCGTCCGCGGTCCCAAAACGGTTCTTAATGAATAAATCTTATTGGTCATAAATGACGTAATTTCTTACGGTCAGATATAAAAAAACATCATATGATTTGTGTCACACCTGATCAAGCAATTTGATTGGGTGATATGAATATCACAATTATGTTTACAAGGACCGGTCCAAGACCAGTACCAAACCGGAACCGATAAGACCGTGAGACCGTTGAAAAGACCGGCCCTGGACCGGTCTTTTTCAGGACTGGTGCATCCCTAACGTTACATCAGATGTAAGTTTTTTTTTTTTTTTTAATCAATCAAATTTTAAATTTTTTTGGTTTTCGTTTATATTAGTATCAAAAACCATCGTTTGTAGTAGTAGACTTTTTTAGACTTTTTTGGGGGTTTTTTTTTCAGAGGAATTTTTGTACTATGTTACCAAGTACAAGCATTACGTTAAGTCAGATATGAGTTTTTTTTTTATTATCAAATTTTGCTTTTTTTTTCGTTTTATTTTTTTAGTTTTTTTCAGAGGAATTTTTGTATTGCGACACCAAGTACAAGCATTACGTTACGTCAGATGTGAGTTTTTTTTTTTTATTTATCAAATTTTAAATTTTTTGGTCTTCATTTATATTAGTATCAGAAACAATCGTTTGTAGTGGTAGCTTTTTTAGACTTTTTTGGGCTTTTTTTTTCGTTTTATTTTTTTTGAAGGAATTTTTGTACTGCGACACCAAGTACAAGCATTACGTTACGTCGAATGTGAGTTTTTTTTTTTTTTTTTTAATTTTAAATATTTTGGTTTTCATTTATATTAGTATCAAAAACTATTGTTTGTAATAGTAGACTTTTTTAGACTTTTTTGGGGTTTTTTTTCGGAGGAATTTTTGTACCATGTCACTAAGTACAAGCATTACGTTACGTTAGATGGGAATTTTTTTTTTTATACCAATTTTATGGTTTTTTTTGATATTTTTTTGATTTCTTAACTTTTTTTATTTTTTAGTTTTTATTTTTTTTTTTTGTCATTTTTTGTCTATTTTTTTTTTAATTTTTATCTTTTTTTTTTGTTTTTTTTT
>QKWP01000320.1:168380-206195 GCA_003550325.1 Gigaspora rosea
TTTTTATTTTTTTTTTGTCTTCTTTTTTTTTATTCTTTTGTTATCTTTATGTTTGTATTTTTTTTGATTTTTTCTTTTTTTTTCTTTTTGAATTTTTTTGTTTTTTTAGTTGTTTTTATTTTTTCTTTTTTTTCTGCTGGTTTTTATTTTCTGTCTTGTTTTTTTTTGCTTTTTTCGTTATTGTCTTTTTTTTTTATTTTTATCATTATTTCTTTTTGTTGACAGTTTTTTTTTTTGTCATTTTGTTTTTCTGTTTTTTAACTGTTTTTTTTAATATATAACTTATATAATTTAGTGTTTGCGGCAGTTGGATAAAAATGAAAACTGGCTGGGAGTCTTTTAGATAAGTTTTTTTTTTTTTTTCGTAATAAATTTTTTTTCTAATTTTTTTTTTACCAATTTTCAGTCAGCAATTTGAAGTAATTGATAGCAGATAACTTTTTTATAGCAGGTAAGCACTCAGTTTTTTTTTTAAGTTTTCTTTTTTCGTTTTTGCTTTTCTTTATTTTTTTTTTTTAAACTAACTTTTTTTTCAATTTATAATTCGGATATGCATTTCATTGTTAAGTCGTCGTTGGAGTCATCGTAATTGGAGTTCATTGTTAAATCGTCATTGGAGTCGTCGTAATTAGAGTCGTCGTAATCAGAGTCGTCGTAATTGGAGGTCGATGGCGATGTTTCTTGACTTATTTGGCACCTTATAGGAAACCAAAGTATTTAGGTTCTGGGGGGAACTTAAAGGAATTGACGGAAGAGCACTGTGGAAGTTTGCTACTTGTTTTTAGTTTAGTGTAGATTTTAGATTCTATCTCTGTATTACGATTATTTTTTTAAATAAATTAATAAATTTCAAATACATATAATGGCCAATCAAAATCGATCTCGTAATTCACGTGACGACCAATTTTATTGGTCGTCACGTGGATCACGGGACCGATTTTGATTGGTCGATCACGGGGTTGCCATAAAATAACACCCTTATTTTTATTTATTATTATTATTATATATTATATTTTAATTAAATATATATTATTAATCAATATTATATATTTTATTATATATTATTATACATTGTTTATGAAAAAATAAAAAAAATAACAAAAAAAAACTAAAAAAAAAATAATGAAAAAAACAAACTCGAAAAAAATAGTAATATCTTGAACCCTTTCGCACTTCGTTATATAATGCTAGCTCTATATACTTATTTTTTTACCCTGTGGTTAGCTATAATTTCTTTTCTTTTTTGTTTTAACTATAATATTCGCTTATATTCGCTTATATTCGCTGCTTCCTAAAATAAAAAAAATGACAAAAAAAAATAAACCCAAAAAAACAAAAATAAAAAAAATAGTAATATTTTAAACTATTTTCATACTTCGTCATATAATACTAGCTCTATACACTTATTTTCTTACTTTGTAGTTAGCTATTATTTCTCTTCTTTTTGTTTAACTATCATATTCGTTTATATTCACTAATATTCGCTCATATTCGCAACTTCCTATTAAGTATAAAAAAAAACAAACAAAAAAACAAAAAACAAAACTGAAAAAAATAATAAAAAAAACAAAAACAAAAAAAAATAAACTATTATATTTGCTTATATTCGCTCATATTCGACTATATTTGCTCATATTCGTGACTTCTTGCAAAGTGCTAGCGATGTTAGAATTGGTGTTCTTGTAAAGTGCCAAAAAAGTCAAGTCGTTTTCTTGCAATCGTTGAAGGTTTTCACAAAGTACTGAAATAAAATAAATTAATAAAAATAAAACAAAAAAAAAACAAACCAAAAAACGTAAAACGAAGAATAAATAAAATGAAACCTTGCAAAAACTTGTGAAAACTTGCAAAAACTTGTGTTCTTGAAATTTAGAAATTGCTATAGAAATTAGTCGAAAGGCTAAGTTGGCTTGTGCAAAGTGTTGAAAGGTCGTTGGATCCCTTGCAAAGTGCTAGTGGTAAAATGTAAAAATAAAAAAAAAATTAAAAATAAAAAAAATATAAGATAAAAAAAAACAAAACGAAACAAAATGAAACTAAACGAAACTAAATAAAACCAAAAAAAAACAAAAGGAAAACGAAAAAACAATGTAAAAATAATAGAAGATCTAAATTATAAACAAAAAAAAATAAACAAAGATCTAATCTGATCTTGTAGTACAATCATCGAAAATCATCGAAACATTTTGAAAATATTAGTCAAATGCATCCTTGATATAATTCAGGTTACAGATCTACTGATCCCAAAATATTTCAAAAGTATCGAAAGTTAAAAAGAAAAAGAAAGAGAAAAAAAAGAAAGAAAAACAAAAAAAAAAGAGAGAGAGAGGAAAAAAGAGAGGTATAAAAGGGTGAGAGGGTAAAAATTGCTCAAAACAGCCTTTTTTTTTTTTTTTTTAAGTTTTTTTTTCTTTTGTAGTATATATTTTTATGATCTAGAATACATTACGGATTAGATGAGTATAGGAAATTTTTTAAAAATTTTTTTTTTTTATCCAAATTAAAGTATAATGCTAATTATCGATTAATAACGTAATGATTGATATGTAGCGATTTTGATTAGTTCGATGATAATCGATAATTTGATTTATATCGATTACTTATCTATTTTTTGTTATTAATCGATTTTTGATATGTATCGATTTATAACAAGTTAATCAATATATAACGTTTAATTTTAATCGATATAAATCGATTATGCGTTATAAATTGATATATATCTACTTAAAATATTTCGTGATGTATATAATATAGTTTAATTAGAAAATGCCGCGAAGCAGCATTTTCTGAATAATCAAAAAAAATTATCGTTGTATCAATATGATGTATCTTAGAATTATCATGCTATATTGGTATTATAGTATGGCGATCATTGATCATAAATTATACTATTTATATTTTTTAAAACTCCTTTAATTCATATTGTACAACATAATATAAATATAGATGACGTATGCATTGTGCAAAATAACAAGCATGAATGACAAAATAAAAAGAAAGTGATTTATAACATAAAAAGTATAATACTCATGATCAATAGTGGCCATGCTAATTAAAATTATAATATACAATATTATATTAAATCTAAAAATAGAAAAACTTGTGTAACTATAGTAGAAATAGCAAAATACCATGTTGGAAATAAGCATTCCTTTAATAAAACCTAATTATAGTATATTAATAGTGACTTTTTTTATTAAATAAATCGACTATAATTATTAAGACAATTTTGTTCATTATTACAAATTCTACTTACATCTAAATTTTCATAAAAATCAGATAATTTTTTATTAAGTTATTTGTAAAAAGTATACTTGTGCCATAATAGGCTCTTTTGGCACAAAAACATATTTTATAAAAATCAATTAATAAAAAATTATCTGATTTTTATGAAAATTTAGAGATAAGTAGAACATATAGGGTGAGTCAGTAGAAAAGGGTCAAATTTTTTTTAAGTAAAAGTTTTCTTGACTTTAAGCTTAAATATTTTATCAACTATTTTAATAAATTTAATAAATTTTTTTTTATTTTAATTGGGATCTTTGCTAACAAAATGACCTTCCGAGGCTATGTTGATTTTGTGAATAAAAATCAAATTTGCCAGCCATCTAGTAATCCAATTCGAATGAATTTTTTTTTAATTTTTAGATTCTATTGAGATTTACAAAATAAAAAAATGTTTATTCAAATTGGATTACTAGATGGCTGGCAAATTTTGATTTTTATTCACAAAATCAACATAGCCTCGGAGGGTCATTTTAATAGCAAAGATCCCAATTATATATAATTTCAAAATAAATAAAAAAATTTTTAGCAAATTTGATTAAATAGTTGTTAAAATATTTTAATTTAAAAATCAAAAAAATTTTACTAAAAATGATTTGTCCTTTTTCTACTGACTCACCCCATATACGATTAATAAAATTGTCTTATAATGAATGTTGATTTACTTAATAAAAAATTTGCTAACAACACATTAAAGTTATTTTTTTTAGTCTTTTAAATTTTAATCTTTTATTGCTAGTAAATTGTAGTGTAATGATTAGAATAAAATGATTCTGGTACCATTCAACTCGTCTCACTAAGATAATTCGAATGGCACCAAAATCATTCAATTCTGATCACTAGATCACAAGATATCACATATGCGCTATAATTGGTACATATATAATAATTTGTTGATTTTTTAGCTTTTATTTTAATTTGCAATATCATATAATCTAGTAATCAATTTTGGTATCATTCAATTCGTCTCGATGTGACAAATCGAATAATAGCAAAATCGTTTAATTCTAATTATTACATCATATGATAACAACCGTTAAAGTTACCTGCACCATAATACCTATATAGTAATAACTTTACAGTAAGTTATTTTAATAACTTATGTAAGTTAGATTTTAATTTATGTAACTTACAATTCTTACATATATTATACTAATCTAATGCTAGCCAATATTTTTAAAGTTGGTCTGCTTTAGCTTTTGGCCTAAAATTAAAAATTTTCTTTTTTTTTCATCTTAATACTGATCAGAATTTCTTAATGCTGGCCTGCTTTAATACCTTATATATTTGTAACTTATATAACATTATGTAATTTACGATTTAACTTACAATGTAAATTATATTGTTAGGTAAGTTAACACAATCCTAGTTGAGATTCTAGGACCGTGAGCAATGAAATTGGGCTTTGGCGATTCTGGTATCTTGATATTTAGGGTTTAGGAATTTGATTATTCTCATTCTAATCAAAGATGCAAATGGGCCAAATTCAGCAGAATGTTTACAAACTAGGTTATTTATCTTGAAATTTTCCAAAGAAGCAACTAGGAGTCTATTATTGTATTACATCTGTTTGAATATGGTTTTAAAAATTTAGATTTTAGGTTTAATAGTAGGAAATGAGTTTTATAATTAAAATATAGGGTATTATTGATAGGTTATTTAGATAAAACAAAGTAAGAGATATAGAATTTGGTTTTAGTATATTATAATGATAAATATTTAGGATTGGGTTTAGAGAGTAGAATCAAATAATTAGTAGTAGGCAAGAGGTTTAAAATTAGGTTTTGGGATGAGTAATTGGGTGGTTAGAGATAGATTTAGAAAGTTAAATTAGATTTGGAAAAATCAGATAGTTAGAAATAGAGTATTTGGAGTTGATGATTATAAATTGAATAGCTTGTAGTTAGAAAAATTGTATTAAATTAAAAATAATAAATAAAGTTATAAATAAAGAAATTGATTTGCTATAGCATATATTAAATATATTAATTCATTCAAGCATTCCTTGTCTCAATTCAATTAGAATTGGCTTTTCTTAACAAACATAATATAGTATTCTAAGCCTTTATCTCAACTCAACAAAAGTTGGATCTGAAAATAATAAAATTTACTAAAAATTCTGTATCTAAAATAAACTACTAAGTCTCTAAAAGATAAAATAAAATGTCCATTATTATTCTAATTTAGAATAATTTCAAAACAGTTATACAAAAAGAAGAGTTTGTAAATAATTTTTAGGAGAGTAAAAAAAGTATTAATTTGTTTAAACAAGAAGTTTAGCTATTAAACTGCAAAGTTCAAATATAAGTGTCCATGTTTTAAGTGAAAAATAATTGTTGTTTTCTTTTATAAGGTCTAAAATAAACTTTACTATTCCATTCTATTGTTTGCAAAGTTGTTGTTACTTTTGCTATTGCTACTTTTGTTTTAAAAATCTTTTATTTTGTCTTTTTTTCCAAAAATAATATCTTTTTAATATTCTGTTTCTAAAGAAGAATACTATAATGGAAGTAATGTCCAACTGTTTTTAAATAATTCTTAGTTATTTTTAATGCATTCCACCAAAGGTCTTGTTACAAGCGACTATAGTTTTCAATATAGTACTTGCAACACAATACATAGCAATAGGGATCTTGTAAGGGTTAGAGAAGATATGAAGCGGTGTGCAAGTGGAATGTTGTTTCACTAGAGTGGTTTATTATATATTTATCAAAAGACAAGAGAGTATTTATTTGGCAAAGATATATTTTATTTATTAAAGATACAATATTCAAGAGACAGAAACTATTTCTAAATATTGGAGGAGAGGAAAAGGAATTTAAGTCTGAGTCTACTATACAGGAGGATAAAAAACTAGAGTTTATATATTTTTCAAGCAAATAATAAAATAATACAATAATAATATAAAGATAATAATAATAAGAATAATAATAATAAACTATAAACTGTAAAACTGTAAAACTATAAAACTGTAAAACTATAAAACTGTAAAACTATAAAACTGTAAAACTGTAAAACTGTAAAACTGTAAAACTATAAAACTGTAAAACTGTAAAACTATAAAACTATAAAACTATAAAACTGTAAAATTGTAAAACTGTAAAACTATAAAACTATAAAACTGTAAAACTCCATTTTACTCTGTGCCTAAAGTTTTTATTCAAGAAATCTATTCTATAATACTAATATAAAACTTTAACCCTAAACTTAATAAAAAATAAAAAATTTTTTGATTATCATGTATTTGAAAATATCTATCTATATTCTGTTAAATCAGAAGCCCAGGCCCATACAAAAGCCTATTATATATATACTTAAAAAAATTCATTGCAAGAACTTAAATAAATGTATTAAAAGTAGTTATAGTTATTTTTATTACTGGTAGCTTTTTAAATAATATTATTAAAGAAAAAGTTACTTCATTTCACAGGCTGTGAAATTCATGGCCTCGTTTTAAAAAGTTTTCTATTAAAGTTAGAGTTAGAGTTAGGGTTGGGTTAGGGTTATATAAATAGCAAACTTTATAGTAAAATTTAGCAAGAAATTTTTTTCACATAAAAAGAAGTAGCTTCATAAGCTAGATTTTGCGTTATAAGTAATTTTTTGATTTTTCGTAAAAAAACTTTGTTTTTGTTATACAAAGAAAATTTGCAGATCGTGCTAATTCTGCAATTTTGATTGGCAAATGCAGGGCTGTGAATTTCACAGCCTGTTAAGATTAGCAATACTTTATTAAAGAAATTTTATAAGCTTGATATAATTTTTATTATAGTAGTCTTTTTGGCTAAAGCTTATAAGTTTATAATGATAGTGACTAGTATTCGAAATTAGTGTTTTCAGAGTTCTCGTGAACACTATTTTAAATTTATGCACAGTAAAAATTTTTTATTGTTTTCTATTAAAACTTTTTTAAAAACAGTAAAATAAAAAAAGTGTTCTTATAGTAATTAGTAACTATATGATATTATTATATCTGATATCAAATAGAAATAAATAAATATAACTAATTATAATAATTTATGACCAAAATTATTTAGTTGAACTTATTACATATATTTCAATATATTTATGGTACATAACAGATAATATAGTTTTTTTTTTTTTTTTTTTTAGTGAGCATAAATGAGAACATAAACATTAGGTTGAGAACACTTATAGATATTATGCTGTTTTTATGATAACAGTATTTGAGTTTGAAATTTTGAACACTGATAGTGACTATAATTTTATTACTAAACAATTTTGATTTTTATAGTCATGTGTTGTTATGTGAATTCTGTCTGTTCATTTCTGGGTTTCTTATTGGCCATAAATCACAGAGAAACTTAACCTATACCCTAGGGTATAGGGTCTTATCCTGTGTTTGTCATGTGACTATAGTTATAAAATTAAATTAAACTAATTAATATAGAATCGCGTATTTATTTATCATTGTTTTTGTGGTGCCTTTGTTGCTTTCATCATCATTGTATAGTGTTTTTTTTGTGCTTTGATTGTCATTTTTGCAGTGCTTTGTAGTGCTTTTATCATCATTTGGTGTTTTTGGTTGTTATTTGGTGGTGCTTTTGGTCATCATTTGGTGCCTTTTGTTATCATTTGGTAGTGCCTTTGGTCATCATTTGGTAGTAACTTTGGTTGTGCCTTTGGTTGTACTTACGTGGGACCTTCAAAAAGTTTTGAGAATGTTTAATTATTTTAATGAGTTTTAAAGATATAAATCTAAAAAACAATATATTATAATATTAGTTTTTAGTAAATAAATAAAAAAATATTAATTAGAATTAATGAGATAGTTGTTGAGATATAAGCTTTTAAAGTTAGCTTGCTTTTATTGTTAAGTTTTACTAATAAAATATTTTTATATATTATAATAATAAAATTTATATTAAAAAAAAATTAATTATAATTATATAAAATAACATTTATAAATATAAATTTAGATTATAATTTTTTAAAGCAACTTCTCTTATAAGTCAAAATTGTATAAATCTTTACTAAATAAGGCAAATTTGTATCATAAAGTTGCTTATATATAAAAGGTTTCTAATTTTATAATTCTTTTAGTTTTAATAATTTTATCTTAAAAAATATAACTTGTTAAAAATATTTATTATAAAAAAAAATTAATATTTATAAAATTTGTAAATATATTAAAGCTTGATATTTTTAATTTAAAAATAAATTATAAATTTAAAAAAAGTATAACTACTTCTAATAATAGTTAAATTTTATAAAATTTAATAAAATTTTTAATATTTTTTTAGTATATTTAAGTCAAAATTTTATTAATTTTTATATATATAAATTTTTATCATTTTAACTATGCATAATTAAAATAATAATTTTTTAACATCTATCTCATTAATTTTTATAATTTTTTTATTTATTTATTTACAAAAACTAATATTATAACATATATATTTTTTAGGTTTATATATTTAAAACCCATTAAAATAATTAAACATTCTCAAAACTTTTTAAAGCCCCACGTACATTGTGTTTTTGGTCATAGTATAGTAGAGCTTTTGGTCATAGTTTGGTGATGCTTTTGGTTATCGTTTGTTGGTGCTTTTCTGTGATCTAGTGACCTGATTTGGGTGATTTTGATACCATTCGAATCGTCTCATCAAGATGATTTGAATGATATCAAAATCAACCAAACCAGATTACAAGATCCGACCTTTTTTCGATGTCCTTTTGAATGCAAATTTGTACTAATTTTCAATGTCATTTTGTACTAATTTGTACTAATTTAAATGTCATGTTATACGAGTTTGATATCAAAAGGGATAATTAAAATTATTTTAGAATTTACAAATAATTTGTTTCATATATACTGTATCTAATACATATTAGCGGCAGAAACTTTTTAGTTTATTTGCTTATTATTAAGACGGATTTTATTTCTATTAAAATTATTAATTAATTGAATTAAAAAAAGTTGAACTAAGAAAAAACATGAGTCAGACAGGCACTGAACTTTGCAAACTCGGAATTATCAAAACGGTATCGGGGTTGAAAAGAATGAACGCAAGGCATTTGATTATTATCAAAATCGGCTGAAATGGGGATCTGGAGAAACATTTAATGTTGGATGTTGTTATGATGATGACGGATTCGGAGTTGAAAAGGATGAACATAAGGCATTTGATTACTATCAAAAATCGGCTGAAATGGGGGATGCTGATGGAGCATTTAATGTTGGATATAATTATCGTAATGGAATCGGAGTTGAAAAGGATGAACATAAGGCATTCTTTTATTATCAAAAATCTGATGAGATGGGGCACGTTGGCGGAACATATAATGTTGGATATTTTTATGAAAATGGAGTTGGAGTTGAAAAGGATGAACATAAGCATTCTTTTATTATCACAAATCGGCTGAGATGGGACACATTAATGGAACATATATGATTGGGTGTTGTTATGATGACGGAATTGGAGTTGAAAAGGATGAACATAAGGCATTCTTTTATGATCATAGATCTGCTGAGATGGGGAGCGCTCTTGGAACAAGTATGACGGGATATTGTTATCATAAAGGAATTGGAGTTGAAAAAGATGAAAATAATGCATTTATTTATTTTCAAAAATCTGCTGAAATGGGATACGATAATAGAACATATATGGTTGGAGTTTTATTATGATAACAGAATTGGAATTGGAAAGGATGAACATAAGGCATTTTTTTATTATCAAAAATCTGCTGAGATGGGACACTCTAGAGGAACTTATCGTGCTGGTTATCATTATGAAATGGAGTTGGAGTTGAAAAGGATGAATACAAGGCATTCTTTTATTATCAAACATCTGCTGAAATGGGACAACGTGATGGAACTTATAGCGTTGGAAACTGTTATCATTATGGAATTGGAGTTGAAAGGGATGAGCATAAGACATTCTTTTATTATCAAAAATCTGCTGTGATGGGGGACGTTATGGGTGTGAATAGTCTTGGTCATTGTTATCGTGACGGAACAGGTGTTATAAAAGATGAACGTAAAGCGTTTGAATATTACAAAAAGGCTGCTAATATGAATGAATATGGTGGAATAATGAACCTTAGTGAATGTTACCGAAATGGAATTGGAGTACAAAGAGATATTCAAAGGGCTAATCATTGGTATCGAAAATTAAGAGGTCTTAAAAAACATAAATAAAATTCCTCATGAAGAAATCGATGTTGTTGTTAAAAATCTTAAACGATGAAAAATATAAAATATCATAGATTGATTACAATGAATTGAAGATATAGAAGAAATAGGAAAAGGTGGATTTGCTACTGTATTTTACGCATATTGGTTTAATAAAAATGATAGTGTTTATACACTTAAAGTTATTCACAATTCGAATAAAGATGTTGAAGACTTCATTCAAGAATTGAAGTATTATTGTGATATAGGTTATGAAATCCATCATTTTTAGAATGCCATGGAGTATCAAGAGACGATACCACTAAAAATTATATTATTAGTTTGGAATATGCAAGTGAAGGTTCATTACGTCAGAATCTCGAAACTGTATCTCAATTGGAATGGAAAGATAAATTAAATATATTATATTGTATCGCTTCTGATCTTGAAGCAATTCATTGTCAAGAATTGATTCATCGAGGTTTGCATTCTGGTAATATTTTGCAAGGCACTTTACACAGTGCTTACATTACTGATTTGGACTTTCAGCATCATCTGATATTAAACAAGGTGAGATCAGTGGTGTTTTACCGTATGTAGCACCAGAAGTCTTATCAGGAAAACCATTCACTCAAGAGGCGGATATTTACAGTCTCGGTATAATTATGACGAAGTTAGAGAGCGTTTGATGGTGTGCCTTTTGATTTTAAACTTTCAATGAGAATTTGTCGAGGTGAACGACCTGAATTTGGCGAGAAAACACCAAAATACTATGTAAAATTGGCCAAGAGGTGCATGGATCCTGATCTAAATAAACGACCGACGGCAACAGTTATTTGTCACAGAGCTGGAGGTTGGTTTGACGCGATGAAGCAAGATGATGATGATGATTATAATGAGGTCAAAAAAGAAGCAATTTTTTGAAGCGGATAATTTTAAGCCAAAAGTATAATCACCGATTCATCCAAAAGATATGTACACGAGTAAATTGATTAACACCAGAAAAATAACGGAAGCGCTAAGATCAAAAACTCAAAGACGTAAATTCTCAATATATAGTAAGTGGAACGCCATTTTCAATTCATAAGAAAAAACTCTATAGTAAACAATTGAAAAATACTCGTATCTTATGATCTATCAAACCGATTTTGATGATTTTACTACCATTAGAATCACAAGAATTAGCTCTACAACTTTCAATTAGGCAACAAGAAAGAGTTACTTAATAAAAAAATACTTTTATATGTAAGCGAGCCCCATTCCTACACTATAGAAAAAACATATGAATTTCCGATTTTGTTTATTATAAGGTTTTCCCTTTAACTGCGATCTACCAATTAATCAATTTTTTTTTAAAAAAAAAAAAAGCAGAGAATTCATTTCAACATTTATTACAACTATGAGGATAGATTCTAACCCAACCAATTGAACCGTTTTTCATATATAAACTTGTCTTGAGTAAGCTTTTATTCTGACAGAACCTTTACTGTTTTACACAATGGAATGCTAACTTTAGTACATATGAGAACTGGTCTAGGAAAATGCCACTCTGGTAATTCTGGAATTCTCCGATTGATTAATAACGTCATGTCCCTAGTTCATAATTATACCCTAAAGAATTTTTTTCAAGTATTTTAGAGCATAAATTAAGAATTAGGGATATGGCAATTGGAGAATTCCCAGAATGACATTTGCCTGACCAGTTCTCATATCTTGTTAAGAAGAATGGTATAACTGATTACTATAGATCGGAATTTTATAATTTGTACGAAAGTCTATTCCTTTTTATAAAAAAATTCTCTGGTACACGTTTTTACAATTACTGTATGAATGGCCTATCGACGAGTCAATAATCAATTTTTATCATTTGTGATCCAAATCATCCAAGTTTGATCACTGAATCACAAGTCATCATGGTTTAATAAGTCATTATTAATTCGATGCGTCAAATACGAATTTAGGTGTATATAACGATAATACACAATGCTTTAAAGAAACTAAATTATTGCTGCGTTATTCCGAAGGTTAAAAAAAAAAAAAAACAGAAATAGAGCAATTCGGTCGAAAATACGGAGTACAATATAATTTTCAGCGGATCGGCGTAGTACCCTAAAATTTAAAATTTGAAGACCCAATAAAAATACCCTAAAAATTTTTATATACTTATATATGCACATATAAATGATACAGACAAACCAAAAATTATGAATACATATCCACAAGATCCTGTAATAATTTACAAAACTCCACATCGAAGTTTAATATATAAAATTATTTTAGAAAGCAAATATCCACCAAAATCTAAACTATTATTATATACTAGAAAACCCGGAAAATACGAAGTCATAATTACATTGTTCATACTTCATATGGGAAAAAAAATCAAAAAAGTTATTTGATTGTGAAAAGAAAGCAAGGTTTCAAGTTGTTTTTGGTGTTAAACTTACTGATTATATAGAATCTAAAGAAAGTCCTTCTGCAGCTATAAATTTAGATCAAAAAGTACTGTATATTAAAAATTATTAATCTATTATTATTAAAATAATTTAATAAAATATTTTATTTTAATTTATTTTAATATTTGTTGTTTCTGTAATAATTATCTTCAACAAAAAAACAAAGTTAAAAAAAGTCTATTATGTATTTTAGATTTATTCTTATTATTGGATAATAAATGAGTAACAGAAAGGCAAAATCTGTAAACTGATTCATTACCTTTCATCTTATCTAATCTATGTTACTGTATTATTAGCTCTTAGAATAAGTTTTCTTTTAATGGACCATTCAATAGTTTACTGAGGCAACTAGATCGAGCCGTCGTATAGCATTACAAATCTGAAAAAGTAAAAAGTAGTGAATCAATTTAAGGTTTTTCCTTTCCGTCACTTACATATTGAATATGTATTGTACAGATTAATATTTGTCAGAAAATTCAATGAAATACGTTATTCATTTTATTCATTGCTCAAAAACCGCATTATTGAACTATTTTATATACCAACAAATAAAAACTTCCAGTGGTCAAATTTGAATTTTAATTTTTGTATATTTGTGGCGTGACCAAATTTAAAATTTTATTATATACTAATTTAGCATAGTCAATTTAATATATATAGTAGCTAAACTTAATATTAAAGTTGCTAAATTTAATATTAAAGTGCCTAAATTTAAATATTAACAGTTAAAGTGAACAAATTTAGCATGTAAAGTTGTCAAATTTGCTTGTTTAATAGAAATTTCAAGTAGTCAAATTTCTTATTTAATTATAAAAGTACTTTAATTCTCTAATACATTATTAAAAATTTAAGGCCACCAAGATGTTTAGCTCGAGTGGTTTCAATATTCTATGAAGAGATTTTTTTATAAACAAGATTTAGCATTTTGAAGTCAATTTTATTTGTTGGGCTAGGTAATTTTAAAATTCAAAACATACATCAAAATTCAGCTCTGTAACCGTAACAATTAAATATTTTTTTAATTGGCTCTGCAAATATTCATATGCTAGCAATTAAATATTTTGAAAGAACATAAATAGAAGTATTAAAAGTGGTTGTAGTTATTTTTATCATTGGTAACTTTCTAAAGTAATTTTTATAAGCCCAACATTGTTTCATTTCTTGATCAATTCTTTATTAGTCTTTTCGATTAAATTTCGATTAAAGCTTGTAAGTTTAGTAGACTCTCTAATAACTCTCTAATAACTCTAATAACTCTCTAATGATGACTACTGTAATTTTACGTACTATTAAAAAAATAGAATACAATTTTGTAAAGCAATAAATATTTTTTGGATTTGTGTAATATGTAGATATATTTATGTATTAATGAAAAGTTTGTTTTACGTAGAATTTACTTATTAAAGTATATTTATTTAATACGCTTTAGCGATAGACAAAAATTACTAGTTATTTACTTATTCTTAAGACTTAGAATTTTCACGGAGTTATTATTTTACTAGAATTATTAATTACCGGTAATTGAATGAAAAAAATTAAACTAGGAAAAAAAGAAAACCATATAAAGAATAAAAAAAGAATAAAGATAGATTTTTTGTTAAGAATCGAGTAACCGCAAACTATAAAAAATTATATAAATAATAAATTTTTTGATTAACATGAGTCAGACAGTCACTGAACTTCTTAAACTCGGATGGAATTATTAAAGGCATCGGGGTTGAAAAGAATGAACGCAAATCGGCTGAAATGGGGTGCTACAGGAGCATGTACTGTTGGATATTGTTATGAAAAAGGAATTGGAGTTGAAAAAAGATGAACATAAGGCATTCTTTTATTATCAAAAATCTGCTGATATGGGGCACACTGGGGTAAGAATAATCTTGGTAATTGTTATCGTGAAGTAACAGGTGTTATAAAAGATGAACTTAAAGCTTTTTATGTTACAAAAAGGCAGCGAATCTGAATGAACTTGCTGGAATAATTTAACTTTAGTGAATGCTACCGGAATGGAATTGAGGCACAAAGAGATATTCAAAGGACTAACCATTGGTATCGAAAAGCAAGAAGTTTTAAAAAAATAAATAAATTTTCGCATGAACAAATCGATGATAGATTTAAACGATGAAAAATATAAAATATCATGGATTAATTACAATGATTTCAATGATTTTGGAGAAATAGGAAAAGATGGATTTGCTACTGTATTTTACGCATATTAGAATGATAGGAAGAATAATTTTTATGAACATGTTGCACTTAAAGTTATTCACAATTCGAATAAAAATGTTGAAGACTTCATTCAAGAATTGAAGTATTTATTATTGTGATATAGGTTATGAAAATCCATCATTTTTAGAATGTTATGGAGTATCAAGAGACGATACGACTAAAAATTATATAATTGTTTTTTAATATGCAAATGAAGGTTCATTATGCCAGAATCTCATAACTGTATCGCAATTGGAATGGAAAAATAAATTAGATGTTTATATTTTATTGCTTCTGATCTTGAAGCAATTCATTCTCAAGAATAGATTCATCGAGATTTGCATTCTGCTAATATTTTGCAAGGCACTTTACACAGATTTGGGACTTTCAGCATCATCTGATATTAAACAAGAAGGCGAGATCAGCGGTGTTTTGCCGTATATAGCGCCAAAAGTCTTACAAGGAGAACCATTCACTCAAGAGGCGGATATTTACAGCCTCGGTATAATTATGACGGAGTTTACAACAGGAAAGAGAGCGTTTGATGGTGTGCCTTTTGGTAGTAAACTTACAGTGAGAATTTGTCAAGGAGAACGACCTGGATTTGGTGAGGAAACGAAATGCTATGTAAAATTGGCTAAGAGAGGCATGGATCCTGATCCAAGTAAACGAAAACGGCAACAGTTATTTATCACAGTGTTGGAGGTTAGCTTGACGAGATGTAGCAAGATGATGATGATGATAATGAGGTCAAGAAGAAATTTTTTGAAGCGAATAATATTAAACCAAAATTAAAATCACAGATTCATCCAAATGATATGTACACGAGTAAATCGGTTAACACCAGAAAGATAACGGAAGCGCTAAGATCAAAACTCAAGACGTAAATTCTCAATATCATCTTTCCAAGATTGAGATCACGTGCCGCTCTGCGGCACGTGTAGCCAATCATTTGCCAAATTACTGTATTCGACAATTTGCCCAATATTGGTCATGATTGGTAGGGAGTTGCTCGCTGAGTTTTAATTAAATAAACATGTTTACATCATAACACATGAAAAAATAACAAGAAGAAATAATTTCATGATCATATGAGTTTGCCGGATAATAAATAGTTATTGGATGTGTAGCATCCAATAACAGTTTTATTTGGCAGGAGAAATGAGAATACCGTGATCCGAAGGATCACGGGATGATCATTTTGGATGACAAATAAAAGAAGTATCTGGCTTTGAATTTAATGTGCTAACCTGGGCCCCGAAGGGGCTCAGGTTGTCAAGCACATTAAATTCAAAGCCAGATACGCTGTTATTGGATGCGGAACATTCAATAACGGATTTCTTTTTCTTTTTCTGTCATTACGTGGCGTATAACAACTGTTATACGACCCACGTTTACTATGAAAAAAGAAAAATAATATTGCATATTATCATTTTGTACAGTGACCAAATCTGAAAAGTGAAAAATAGTGAATCAATCGTCACTCAAATATTGATACAAATGAATATTTCAAATTTGTCAAAAAAATTCAATGAAATACATTATTTATTGACTCAAAAATCGCATTGCCAACAACAAAATTTTATATATATGTGGTTTGACCAAATTTAAAATTTTATTATAAAACAACTAAATTACTAATTTAACAAAGTTAATTTAATATATAAAGTGGCTAAATTTAATATTAAAGTGGACAAATTTAGTATGTAAAGTTGTCAAATTTGCAGTCAAATTTCTTATTTAATAAAAGTACTTTAATTCTCTAATACATTATTAAAAATGACCACCAAGATGTTTAGCTTGAAGTTTTAATATTCTATAAACAAGGTTTTACGTTTTGAAGTCAGTCAATTTTCAACACAATTACTGTATTTATATACATATTTCAACATTCACTGCAAATGTTCATTTGCTAGCAATTAAATATTTTAAAGAACATAAATAGATGTATTAAAAGTGACTGTAGTTATTTCTATCACTAGTAGCTTTCTAAGTAATTCATTTTAAAGAATTTTTATAGGCTTGGCATATTTTTTATTAGTCTTTTTGGTTAAAGCAGTTTACTACGTTGTATTACCAAAACATGTTTAAGTTCGTACAACTTGACATTTAAATTCGTACATGACATTCAAATTAGTACAAAATGAACAAAATGACATTTGAAAAGTGGCATTGAAAAAAAGTTTGATTAAATCGCGATATCTCGTGATCTAGTGATCTGATTTGGGTTGTTTTGATACCATCCGAATCGTCTCATCAAGACGATTCGAATGATATCAAAATCATCCAAACCAAATCACTAGATCCGATTTAAACAAATCTTTTTTCGATGTCCTTTTGAACAAAATTGAATGCCAATTTATACTAAGTTTCAATGTTATTTTGTACTAATTTGAATGTCATATTGTACGAATTTAAATGTCATGTTGTACGAGTTTGATGTCAAAAGGGATAATTAAAATTGTTTTAGAATTTATAAATAATTTGTTTCGTATATACTGCATCTAATACATATTAGCGACTGAAACTTTTTAGTTTATTTATTTATTATTAAGAAGGATTTTATTTCTACTAAAATTATTATTAATTGAATTAAAAAAAATTAAACTAAGAAATAAAAGCCACAGAAATAATAAAAATTGGAGTAAACGCAAACTATAAAACTATATAAATAATAATTTTTTTTTGATAAACACCTTTAACATGAGTCAGACAGGCACTGAGCTTTGCAAACTCGGATGGAATTATCAAAACGGTATCGGGGTTGAAAAGAATGAACACAAGGCATTTGATTACTATCAAAAATCGGCTGAAATGGGGGATGCTGATGGAACATTTTATGTTGGAAATTGTTATGATGACGGAATCGGAGTTGAAAAGGATGAACATAAGGCATTCTTTTATTATCAGAAATCTGCTGAGATGGGGAACGTTGACGGAATATATAATGTTGGATATTGTTATTGTAATGGGATCGGAGTCGAAAAGGATGAACATAAGGCATTCTTTTATTATCAAAAATCTGATGAAATGGGGTACGTTGATGGAACATATATAGTTGGTGTTTGTTATAAAAATGGAATTGGAGTTGAAAAGGATGAACATAAGGCATTCTTTTGTTATCAAAAATCGGCAGAGATGGGACACGTTGATGGAACATATATTGTTGGATATTATTATGATGACGGAATTGGAGTTGAAAAGGATGAACATAAGGCATTCTTCTATTATCAAAAATCTGCTGAGATGGGGAGCGTTGATGGAACAAATCAAGTTGGATATTGTTATCATAGAGGAATTGGAGTTGAGAAGGATGAACACAAGGCATTCTTTTATTATCAAAAATCTGCTGAGATGGGACACGATGATGGAACATATATGGTTGGACGTTGTTATAAAGACGGAATTGGAATTGAAAAGGATGAACGCAAGGCATTTTTTTATCATCAAAAATCTGCTGAGATGGGACACGCTATAGGAACTTATATTGTTGGTTATCGTTATGAAAACGGAGTTGGAGTTGAAAAGGATGAACACAAGGCATTCTTTTATTATCAAAAATCTGCTGAAATGGGACAACGTGATGGAACTTATAGCGTTGGAAACTGTTATCATTATGGAATTGGAGTTGAAAGGGATGAGCATAAGGTATTCTTTTATTATCAAAAAGCTGCTGAGATGGGGGACGCTATGGGTGTGACTAAACTTGGTCATTGTTATCGTGACGGAATAGGTGTTATAAAAGATGAACGTAAAGCGTTTGAATACTACAAAAAGGCTGCTAATATGAATGAATATGGTGGAATAATGAATCTTAGTGGATTTTACCGAAATGGAATTGGAGTACAAAGAGATATTCAAAGGGCTAATCATTGGTATCGAAAATTAAGAAGTCTTAAAAACATAAATAAAATTTCTCATGAAGAAATCGATGATGTTGTTAAAGAAAACTTAAACGATGAAAAATATAAAATATCATGGATTGATTACAATGAATTCGAAGATATAGAAGAAATAGGAAAAGGTGGATTTGCTACTGTATTTTACGCATCTTGGTTTAATAAAAATGATAGTGTTTATACGGAAGTTGCACTTAAAGTTATTCACAATTCGAATAAAGATGTTGAAGACTTCATTCAAGAATTGAAGTATTATTGTGATATAGGTTACGAAAATCCATCATTTTTAGAATGTCATGGAATATCAAGAGACGATGCCACTAAAAATTATATTATTGTTTTAGAATATGCAAAAGAAGGTTCATTACGTCAGAATCTCGAAACTGTATCTCAATTGGAATGGAAAGATAAATTAAATATATTATATTGTATCGCTTCTGATCTTGAAGCAATTCATTGTCAAGAATTGATTCATCGAGATTTGCATTCTGGTAATATTTTGCAAGGCACTTTACACAGTGCATACATTACTGATTTGGGACTTTCAGCATCATCTGATATTAAACAAGAAGGTGAGATCAGTGGTGTTTTGCCGTATATAGCACCAGAAGTCTTACTAGGAAAACCATTCACTCAAGAGGCGGATATTTACAGCCTCGGTATAATTATGACGGAGTTAGCAACAGGAAAGAGAGCGTTTGATGGTGTGCCTTTTGATTTTAAACTTTCAATGAGAATTTGTCGAGGTGAACGACCTGGATTTGGTGAGAAAACACCAAAGTGCTATGTAAAATTGGCCAAGAGGTGCACGGATCCTGATCAAAATAAACGACCAACAGCAACAGTTATTTGTCACAGAATTGGAGGTTGGCTTGACGAGATGAAGCAAGATGATGATGATGATGATGATGATAATGAGGTCAAGAAGCAATTTTTTGAAGCGGATAATTTTAAACCAAAAGTAAAATCACCGATTCATCCAAAAGATATGTACACGAGTAAATCGATTAACACCAGAAAGTTAACGGAAGCGCTAAGATCAAAAACTCAAGACGTAAATTCTCAATATCATCTTTCTAAGATTGCCGAGAAAGAGTTCAGCCAAAAGATTGCTGTCGAGATCGCTTATTAATAATTCAATCTTTTTTTATGAAAAATGGAATTTTCATTATTTTTTATGATGCATATTGTAAATACTGTATATAAAATTATATATTGTGATAAAAATAAGTTTATTAAAAAAAAACACTTAATCAATTTTTTTTTTTTAAAAAAAGTTCATTTTAACATTTATTGCAATATTTTAATAACTGCAACAAATTGAATCGTTTTCATATATAAACTTGTTTTGCGTAGACTTTTATTCTGATAGAACCTTTCACTGTTTTACACAATGGAATGCTAACTTTAGTAAAACAGGTTTTGGAAGATTTCATTCTGGGAATTCTGGAATTCTCCGATTAATTAATAATGTCATGTCCTTAATTCATAATTATACCCTAAAGAATTTTTTTCGAATAATATTTTAGAGTATAAATTAAGAATTAGGACATGACGTTATTATTCAATTGGAGAATTCCAGAATGACATTTGCCTGACAGTTCTCACGGTATAACTTATTACTATAGATCAGAGTCTTCTAAATTGTACGAAAGTCTATTTCTTTTTATAAAAAAATTCTCTGGTACACGTTTTTACAATTATGAATGGTGTATCATACAAGTCATCATGGTTAATAAGTCATTATTAATTCGTGCGTCAAGTACGAATTTAGGTATATATAACGATAATACACAATGTTTTAAAGAAAGCTGCGTCATTCTGAAGGGTTAAAAAAAAGAGAGAAATAGAGCAATTCGGTCGAAAATACGGGGTACAGCATAATTTTCTTACATATCAGCGGATCGGTGTATTACACTAAGATTTAAAATTGAAGACTCTAAAAATTTTTATATACTTATTTAAATAACAACTAAATTTTATATATACACATATACACTTGTTTTTAAAATGATAAAATATGAATATTAAGAAGTTTAATATATAAAATTATTTTAGAAGGCAAATACCCACCAAAATCTAAACTATTATACTAGAAAACCCGGAAAATACAAAATCCCAAATAATTATATTGTTCATACTTAATATGGGAAAAATCAAAAAAGTTATTTGTTCAATTCATTATTGCGAAAAGAATGCAAGGTTTCAAGTTGTTTATGGTGATAAACCTACTGATTATGTAGAATCTAAAGAAAGTCCTTCTGCAGCTATAAATTTATATCAAAAAGTACCGTATCATTATTAAAATAATTTAATAAAGGAGGTTGTTAAATATCGCAGGTTAATATGATTGGCCAATTAGATCACATGATCTTGTGTAACAAACGAGCGAAAAATTAGGAAAAATTACAAAAAAAAATTCAAAAATTTTTAAATAACTTGAAACTTCATTATGTAAACTAGTCTTGGCTTCTAATTAAAAGTTTTTAGCACTTAACTTTGCATATATATGTGCACTCTCTAACCTAATATTAATACTAGGTCGGACCTAACCCTAACTAATAATCATTTTAATTTTTTTTTAAATATTAACCTGTGATATCACAACCTGCTAAATTTATCAAAATCCTTAATAAAATATTTTATTTTAATTTATTATAGTATTTGTTGTAATAATCTTCAACAAAAAGACAAAAAGTTTTATATTTATTCTTATTACTGGATAATAAATGTGACAGATTATAAAGAAATCAGAATATAATAAAATTTGAACTTATTTATATCCAATTTTTAAAATTTTTTAGTGCATTTTTTGTTAGGTTTTTTTTTTATAGTTAAGTTAGAGTTTAGGGTTAGAATTATTAGGAAAAAGTATAAATGGATTTTGGTAGGCTTATATTTTTAAATTGAGACCCTAAATTTCACAATAATTTAATTTCATTATAATCTGTAACAATAAATGAGTAATAGAAAGGAAAAATCTGTAAACTGATTCACTACTTTTCATCTTTCTAATTTATGTGATTATTAGCTCTTAAAAAATAATTTTTTTTAATAGACCATTTAATGCAAAGCAATAGTGTTATTGAGAAACTAGATCAAGCAGTCATATAAATTATATATAATTATTTTGTACAATGACCAAATCTGAAAAAGTGAAGTAATGAACCAATGTACAGGTTTTCTCTTTCTGTCACTCAAATATTGAATATATATTGTACAAATGAATATTTCAAATTTGTTAGAAAATTCAACAAAATACATTATGACTCAAAAATTGTATTATATCAACAAATCAAAATTCTGATAGCTAAATTTGGAGGACATCTAAAGCCATGTCTAGTCACATATTTTTTAAAGTTATGGTAAGGGTTAGTTTGGGGTTAGGGTTAGGGCATGTTTTATAGTAAAATTGTTCTCTCAATATTTTTTATTAATGCACCAAGATGGGTTTAGACTATTGTTTCTTGTATTTTTGTGACTTTTGCTGATCTGTGTTGATCAAAATAAACAATTCTATTGGGCTATGTCATGTGATGGACATAGTTTTAGATGACTCCAAACCCCCAAAATTTGAATTTTAATTAAATTTTATTATTTACTAATTTAACATAGTCAATTTAATATATAAGTAACTAAATTTAATATTAAAGTAGACAAATTTAAAATGTAAAGTTGTTGAATTTGTAATCAAATTCTTATTTAGTTATAAAAGTACTTTAATTCTCTAATACATTATTAAAAATGACTACTAGCTTGAAGTTTTAATATTCTATAAAGAGATTTATTTTTATAAACAAGATTTAACATTTTGAAGTCAGACAATTTTATTTGCTGGGACTGTATAATTTTTAAAATTCAACACAATTACTGTATTATATACATATTTCAATATTCACTGCAAATATTCACTTGTTAGCAATTAAATATTTTAAAAGAACATAAATAGATATATTAAAAGTAGCTGTGGTTATTTTATCACTAGTAGCTTTCTAAATAATTCATATTAAAGAATTTTTATAAGTTTGACATATTTTTATTAGTCTTTTTGGTTAAAGCTTGTAAGTTTACTACATATTAAAAAAAGAATCCAAATTTGGATTTGTGTAATATGTATATATTTATATATTACCAAAACATGTTTAAGTTTTAGAAATATTAAGTAGTTCAGGTAAACTGGGTTCAAACCTGGTTCAAACTAGTTTTTTTAGTAGTTTGTTCAGAGAAAAATTAACTAGTAGTTTCTGAACAGTTTTATAAGCTTAGTTCATAACTTGATTATAAATCTAGTTTATAAACTTAATTTATATAACTACCGGTAGTTTAGAAACCCAGTTTATGAACTAGTAGTTCAATCTACTTAAAATAACCTGATCTATCTATGTACCATATATATATATGTATACACACAATAGATTACATGAAAATCAGATAGGATAAGCCCAAAATAATCATTTTTAAAAGGATAGTTGTTCTTAATATTTCTCATTTTTTCTATGTACTGTAGTGCACTAACCAAAAGACCCAGGGTCCAATGCAATCTACCCATCAAAAAACTTACAAATGACCCAGGTATATTATATGGCAGCGGGTCTGTGCCACAGGAAAAAAAATTTTAAGCATTTACACATTTCACACTTACAATAAGCAGTCTAAAAATTTAAAAAAATTTATATTTAATTAATAGAGATCTTGTGCTTGGCACTGGGTATTTTGCAATAGGAGGTATTGAAAAAGGTGGGTACTTTGGTCAGTGCACTATGGTATATTGAAAACAAGAAAATTATGCAAATTTCTGGTTTTTACAAGTATTCGTATTTGTTATTTGAATAATTATAATTATTCAAAAAAATATAGTTATTCGAATAACTATATTTATTCGAATAATTATATTTATTCGAATAATATTGGTCATTTGGTGAATATTCGAATAAACATTTGTAAATCTAAATTATTTGAATATTATTCGAATAGAAAAATTATTAAGCTCTACACATAATAGGTTAATATCATATTGATATATATTTTTGATGTTAAAATGTGAAAACTATCAAATTAAAATATAAATAGAAAACATTATACTGTAAATTTGTAATATAATTAAGAAAGTGTAAAAAAAAATTATTTTAATCATGGTTTTTTTTATATTTAAAATTAAATAAACTTAGTTTATAAACTCGAGCTTGAACTTAAAGCTGACCTGAAATTTATGCTTTGAGTTTATGAACTCAAGCTCAAACTCAAGTTTAACCTTCAAAGTTCGACTAAAGTTCATGAACTTCAGTTCAGTTCGTTTTTTCTTTGAACTTCTTGGGACTGAACCAGAACCGGACCACTTAACATCCCTATTAAGTATGACATTTAAATTCGTACAACATGACATTCAAATTAGTACAAAATGAACAAAATGACTTTTGAAAAGTGGCATTGAAAAAAGGGTTGATTAAATTGCGAAATCTCGTGATCTAGTGACCTGATTTGGGTTATTTTGATGCCATTCGAATCGTCTCATCAAAACGATTCGAATGATATCAAAAACATCTAAACCAAATCACTAGATCCGATTTAATCAAATTTTTTTTCGATGTCCTTTTGAACAAAATTGAATGCAAATTTGTACTAAGTTTCAATGTCATTTTGTACTAATTTGAATGTCATATTGTACGAATTTAAATGTCATGTTGTACGAGTTTGATGTCAAAACGGATAAATAAAATTGGTTTAGAACTTACGAATATTTTGTTTCGTATATACTGCATCTAATACATATTAGCGACTGAAACTTTTTAGTTTATTTATTTATTATTAAGACGGATTTTATTTCTAGTAAAATTATTAATTAATTGAATTAAAAAAATTAAACTAAGAAATAAAGAAAACCACAGAAATAATAAAATTGGAGTAAACGCAAACTATAAAACTATATAAATAATAATTTTTTTTTTTTTGGTAAACACCTTTAACATGAGTCAGACAGGCACTGAACTTTGCAAACTCGGATGGAATTATCAAAACGGTATCGGGGTTGAAAAGAATGAACGCAAGGCATTTGATTACTATCATAAATCTGCTGAAATGGGGGATGCTGATGGGACATTTAATGTTGGATATTGTTATGGTGACGGAATCGGAGTTGAAAAGGATGAACATAAGGCATTCTTTTATTATCAGAAATCTGCTGAGATGGGGAACGTTGACGGAATATATAATGTTGGATATTGTTATCGTAATGGAATCGGAGTTGAGAAGGATGAACATAAGGCATTCATTTATTATCAAAAATCTGGTGAAATGGGGTACGTTGATGGAACATATATGGTTGGACGTTGCTATGAAAATGGAATTGGAGTTGAAAAGGATGAACATAAGGCATTCTTTTGTTATCAAAAATCGGCTGAGATGGGACACGTTAATGGAACATATTTGGTTGGATATTATTATGATGACGGAATTGGAGTTGAAAAGGATGAACACAAGGCATTCTTCTATTATCAAAAATCTGCTGAGATGGGAAGCGTTGATGGAACATTTAATGTTGGATATTGTTATCATAAAGGAATTGGAGTTGAGAAGGATGAACATAAGGCATTTTTTTATTATCAAAAATCTGCTGAGATGGGAAACGCTGAAGGAATTTATCGTGTTGGTTATCGTTATGAAAATGGAGTTGGAGTTGAAAAGGATGAACACAAGGCATTCTTTTATTATCAAAAATCTGCTGAGATGGGACAACGTGATGGAACTTATAGCGTTGGAAACTGTTATCATTATGGAATTGGAGTTGAAAGGGATGGGCATAAGGCATTCTTTTATTATCAAAAATCTGCTGAGATGGGGGACGCTATGGGTGTGACTAAACTTGGTCATTGTTATCGTGACGGAACAGGTGTTATAATAGATGAACGTAAAGCGTTTGAATATTACAAAAAGGCTGCTAATATGAATGAATATGGCGGAATAATGAATCTTAGTGAATGTTACCGAAATGGAATTGGAGTACAAAGAGATATTCAAAGGGCTAATCATTGGTATCGAAAATTAAGAAGTCTTAAAAACATAAATAAAATTTCTCATGAAGAAATCGATGATGTTGTTAAAGAAATCTTAAACGATGAAAAATATAAAATATCATGGATTGATTACAATGAATTCGAAGATATAGAAGAAATAGGAAAAGGTGGATTTGCTACTGTATTTTACGCATCTTGGTTTAATAAAAATGATAGTGTTTATACGGAAGTTGCACTTAAAGCTATTCACAATTCGAATAAAGATGTTGAAGACTTCATTCAAGAATTGAAGTATTATTGTGATATAGGTTACGAAAATCCATCATTTTTAGAATGCTATGGAATATCAAGAGACGAAACCACTAAAAATTATATTATTGTTTTAGAATATGCAAAAGAAGGTTCATTACGTCAGAATCTCGAAACTGTATCTCAATTGGAATGGAAAGATAAATTAAATATATTATATTGTATCGCTTCTGATCTTGAAGCAATTCATTGTCAAGAATTAATTCATCGAGATTTGCATTCTGGTAATATATTGCAAAGCACTTTACACAGTGCATACATTACTGATTTGGGACTTTCAGCATCATCTGATATTAAACAAGAAGGCGAGATCAGTGGTGTTTTGCCGTATGTAGCACCAGAAGTCTTACTAGCCAAACCATTCACTCAAGAGGCGGATATTTACAGCCTCGGTATAATTATGACGGAGTTAGCAACAGGAAAGAGAGCGTTTGATGGTGTGCCTTTTGATTTTAAACTTTCAATGAGAATTTGTCGAGGCGACCGACCTGGATTTGGTGAGAAAACACCAAAATGCTATGTAAAATTAGCCAAGAGGTGCATGGATCATGATCAAAATAAACGACCAACAGCAACAGTTATTTGTCACAGAGTTGGAGGTTGGCTTGACGAGATGAATCAAGATGATGATGATGATGATGATAATGAGGTCAAGAAGCAATTTTTTGAAGCGGATAATTTTAAACCAAAAGTAAAATCACCGATTCATCCAAAAGGTATGTACACGAGTAAATCGATTAACACCAGAAAGTTAACGGAAGCGCTAAGATCAAAAACTCAAGACGTAAATTCTCAATATCATCTTTCTAAGATTGCCGAGAAAGAGTTCAGCCAAAAGATTGCTGTCGAGATCACTGATTAATAATTCAATCTTTTTTTATGAAAAATGTAATTTTTTCATTATTTTTTATGATGCATATTGTAAATATATAAATTATATACTGTGATAAAAATAAGTTTTTATTAAAAAAAACATTTAATCAATTTTTTTTTTTAAAAAAAATTCATTTTAACATTTATTGTAATATTTTAATAACTATGAGGATAGCAACAAATTGAATCGTTTTCATATATAAACTTGTTTTGCGCAGACTTTTATTCTGATAGAACCTTTCACTTTTTTACACAATGAAATGCTAACTTTAGTAAAACAGCTTTTGGAAAATTTCATTCTGGGAATTCTCTGATTAATTAATAACTTAATTCATAATTACACCCTAAAGAATTTTTTTTCAAATAATATTTTAGAGTATAAATTAAGAATTAGGGACATGACGTTATTATTCAATTGGAGAATTCCAGAATTCCCAGAATGACATTTGCCTGACAGTTCTCATATCTTGTTAAGAAGAACGGTATAACTTATTACTATAGATCGGAGTCTTCTAAATTGTACGAAAGTCTGTTCCTTTTTATAAAAAAATTCTCTGGTACACGTTTTTACAATTATGAATGGCGTATCGTGAGTCAGTAATCAAATTTGTACCATTTTGTGATCCGAATCACAAGTCATCATGGTTTAATAAGTCATTATTAATTCGTGCGTCAAGTACGAATTTAGGTAAATATAACGATAATACACAATGCTTTAAAGAAATTAAATTATTGCTGCGTCATTCTGAAGGGTTGTAAAAAAAAAAAAAAAGAGTGTGAAATAGAGCAATTCGGTCGAAAATACGGGTGCAATATAATTTTCTTACATATCAGCGGACACTAAGATTTAAGACCCTAAAAATTTTTATATACTTATTTATATAACAATTAAATTTATATATATACACATATACACTTGTTTTTAAAATGATAAAATATGAATATTAAGCTAATACATATCCACAAGATTTTGTAATAATTTACAAAACTCCACATCGAAGTTTAATATATAAAATTATTTTAGAAGGCAAATACCATCAAAATTTAAACTATTACTAGAAAACCCGGAAAATACAAAATCCCAAATAATTATATTGTTCATACTTAATATGGGAAAAAAATCAAAAAATTATTTGTTCAACTCATTATTGCAATTGTTTATGGTGATAAACCTACTGATTATGCATAATCTCCTTCTACAGCTATAAATTTATATCAAAAAGTACCATATATTAATCTTTCATTATTAAAATAATTTAATAAAATATTTTTTAATTTATTTTAATATTTGTTGTTTCTGCGATAATAATCTTCAACAAAAAGACAAAAAGTTTTATTTTATTCTTATTACTGGATAATAAATGTGACAGATTATAATGAAATCAGATTATAATAAAATTTGAACTTATTTATGTCCGATTTTTAAAATTTTTTAGTGCATTTTTTGTTAGGTTTTTTTTATAGTTAAGTTAGAGTTAGGGTTAGAATTATTAGGAAAAGAGTATAGATAGATTTTGGTAGGGCTTATATTTTTAAATTGAGACCCCTAAATTTCACAATAATCTGATTTCATTCTGATCTGTAACAATAAATGATTAACAGAAAGGAAAAATCTGTAAATTAATTCACTACTTTTTCATCTTATCTAATTTATGTGATTATTAGCTCTTAAAAAAATAAAATTTTTCTTAATGGACCATTTAATGCAAAGCGATAGTGTTGTCGAAGCAACTAGATCAAGCAGTCGTCATATAATCATGTTGTACAATGACCAAATCTAAAAAAGTGAAATGAATACGGGTTTTCCCTTTCCGTCACTCAAATATAGAATATGTATTGTACAAATGAATATTTCAAATTTGTCAGAAAATTCAACGAAATACGTTATGACTCAAAAAAAAAATCACATTATTAAAATATTATACTAACAAATAAAAACTTCCGACGGCCAAATTTGAATTTTAATTAAATTTTATTATAATTTAATATATAAGTAACTAAATTTAATATTAAAGTGGACAAATTTAGAATGTAAAGTTGTAAATTTGCTTGTTTAATAGAAATTTCAAGCGACCAAATTCCTTATTTAATTATAAAAGTACTTTAATTCTCTAATACATTATTAAAAATTTAAGGCCACCAAGATGTTTAACTTGAATGGTTTTAATATTCTATGAAGAGATTTTTTATAAATAAACGGTTTAACATTTTGAAGTCAGTCTTTATTTGTCAAAATTAGGTTGTCTACACTGTATAATTTTTAAAATTCAATACTATTATATACATATTTCAAAATTCAGCTCTGTGACTGTAACAACTAAAAATTTTTAATTGCCTCTGCAAATATTCATTTGTTAGCATTAAATATTTTGAATGAACATAAATGAAAGTATTAAAAATGTCTGTAGTTATTTTTATCATTGGTAGCTTTCAAACAATATTAAAGTAATTTTTATAAGCTCGACTTTGTTTCATTTCTTGATCAAATTTTTTATTAATATTTTTGATTAAACTTTTAGTTTAGTAAATTCTCTAATGATGATGACTGTAATTTTACTATTAAAAAAAAGAATACAATTTTGTAAAGCAATATATATTTATGTATTAATTAAAATTATGTTTTAGAATTTACAAATAATTTTATTTGTATACACTGCATATAATACATATTGGCGATAGAAACGTTTTAGTTTATTTACTTGTTATTAAGACTTGTAATTTTCACGGATTATTATTCTACTAGAAATATTAATTAATTGAATGAAAAAATTAAACTAAAAAAAAAGAAAACTATAGAAAGAATAAAGAAAAGAATAAAGAATAAAGGAAATTTTTTTGATACACACCTAGAGGTGGGCACCATGCGCAACTATATACCAAAATGCCCATACAAAAAAAAATAAAATAAAAAATAAAAAATAATAATAATAATACTATATAATACTATCACTATATGATTCTGCTCTGTTAATCCCTGAACACAAGTTTTTCAACCACTTGAATTTAATTATATAAAATAAAGCTCAGTGGAGTTCGAAATCGAGCTTACAGTATGAGCAGAATTCAATGTCTTAAACTAACATGTTTAGGCAAACATAATTAATATTCATGTGCTTTAAAATGGGTTTCAAAGTACGAACTAACCAATATAAGCAGAATTACATTCTAGTCATGAGCTAGTAAGTATATTGGGTTAGAATAAATTTCATATTTTTGATTTTTGTTTTATAACATAAAGCAGGTTTTACTTTTGCATGATGATTATAGTGGATTTTATTTAATTCATGACACGGATTTCACCCTGTGCATATTATTTATTTGTACAAGCCCTTAAAAAAAAACTTTGACAAATTTTAAATTCATATTTTGAAAAAAAAATAATCGTAATACTCATGCACAATGGTTTTTTTTAATTATATTAATTCAAATAAAAACTTTAATATATGTATAATCTATTAAGTAGGTTATTGCAAATTTTTAAATAAATTAGCACAAATAAAAAAATAAAATTATATAATTTTGCACATAAATTTGCAAATTTTATTTATAAATTTTGATTAAATGCTTATACATGCAACTAAATTTTTATAAATTTTTATAATCTGCAACTATTTTTTTTTTATTTAGTTGCAGTCTGCAACTAATTTAAAAATTGAATTTCAGATACTGATACTGATATCACATGCAGATCACCATTACTAGCAAGCTTTTTTAAAATTGCACTAAATTACAAACCTGACCCTAATAACAATAACCTATTAAAAAATGATCATATAATAGATATTATAACTTTTCTATAAAGAACAGCCCACATAGGTTTAATAAATAATTTGATTTTATAGTCTACAAATAAAATTTGCTGTTTTTTAAAAAAGTTTAGCATGCTTTATTATATTTTAATTTTTAAGCTTTTTAGTTTCAACCTGGTTGCACAGGTTTTAATAAAGATTATATATATTTTTTAAAACAACATTTATATGATGAGTTTTTTTTAAAAAAAGAATAAATCCATTTTACTTGTAATGTTTTTTTAAAATGAATAAGAATTTTTAGAAAAAACTCTATTCAGTAATAAATATTTTAAATATAGTATATCATTAAATATCCATGCTTTTTAAAAAACTTTTAGCATAATTAAATTATTTATTTAAGATTAAATTATTTATTTAAGGTTAGTACTTTCATTAAGTATCTGCACTTTTTAAAAAGTTTTAGTATAATTGAATTAGTTTATTTAAAATTAGCACTTACTACATTAGCACTAGATTTTTTAAAAAAATTCTCATAAAGGTTGTTTAAATGAATGCTTCAAGATTGTGTTATATTACATCAAATCGCTATTTGTTGTATTGATCATCACATGGAGATAGTATCAAAAAAGTATATAAATTTTGGGATACATCTAGAAGTATCAAAAAAGTAAGTGCAGAAGTCTCAAAAACATAAGCTTTGCTTTCAAAAAAATTTCACCCCACTTGATTAGTACCAAAGTTCTTTCAAGTTTATTTATATTAAGTTAGAGTTAAAGTAAGTGCTTAGGTAGAGTTTGGGTTTAGGTTATTATATAGTAAAATCACTTAAGAAACCCTTTTTTTTAGTTCAAAAAAAGTGGTTACTTGTACAAACTTTTGAGAAATAAGATATTTTTGACAAAAGAAATATTTTGAACCATTTTTTTGAATTTTTTTGTAGACCATCTATGGACACTAGGGTGTTTAGGATTATGCAAAAGCATAAGGATATTTCATATAATCAAGCAAAAAAAGCATCCTGGTTACATATATGAACTATGATTGGTAGATGAGTGATTTGACAAAAATAAATGAATGAACTTCAAATTGATTCCAAAAGATCATATGAATTACTAAAATCGCATAATCGAGAAAATTTATATATAAAACTGCATAATTCACATCCATCACATAATCGACCCCATTGTATCGCATAATTTACCTTATTGCATCGCATAATCCTGGACACCCTAACGCAGTGTTGTATGTTTTGGCTGTCCAAAGCCTTTTTTGGCTTGTCCATGTCCAAACTTGTCCAAATGTCCAAGATTGTCCAAAGCTTGTTTAGGTTTTAATAATTAATAAATTTATCTAAAAAATATATAACTATATATTTTTTTAGGTACTGAACACATTTAAATTAAAATTAAAATAGGCTATTTTAATAAAATTTTAAGTAATTTTACTTTATTTAATTGTTCAAAATTGTCCAAAATTGTTCAAATTATTGTCCAAAGCTGTCCCGTGACAACACTGCCCTAACGGACAAATACTATCATATGACTAGTATGTGACTATTGATGTATATAAGCTATTGAAGTTGAATTTTTTTAATATTTAACTATTAGTCACATGACCAAATTTGATTGGCCAATCATGGAATCAGCATAGCGAACAAGCAAACACTGTTCAGCCACTGTTCAGCTCCAAAACTTCACTATAGCAAAAAAAATGTCCAAAATTTCTTTGCAACTATTTGGTATAACTTGTTAATTTTTTTAAATCAACTCTAGGAATTAGTAAAATTAAATTAAAAAAAGTTTCATCAAATTCTATTGAGTAGTTTATGAGAATTTTTGTTCAAAGTTTCTATGCATCCAAAGAAAATCACTATGGCAAAAATTTTCTAAAAAAATAAAAATTTCTTGATAATTATCTAATAGAATTTGATAGAAATTTTTTAAATTAATTCTATAAATTATTATAATTCATTTAAAAAAATTTCCATCAAGTTTTGTTAAATAATTTCAAGAAAATTTCATTTAAAGTTTAGAAAAATTTTTACTACAGCTATTTTCTTAGGAGATAGTAGAAATTTTTTCAAACTTTGAATAAAAATTTCTCTACAAGAACTCAACAAAATTCGATAAAAATTTTTTAAAAGAATTTTGCTATTTTATAAAATTGAGTTAAAAAAATTTCTATTGTATTCTATAAGATAGTTGTTAAAAAAATTTTGTTTAAATTTTAGAAAATTTCTGCTATAGCTATTAGAAATTAGGAAATGTTTTCAATCTTTGAATAAAATTTTCATGCCAACTACTTAACAGGATCCAATGAAATTTTTTTAAATAAATTTTCTAATTTATAGAATTGATTTTTTAAAAAAATTCTATTGGATTCATTTAGATAGTTGTTAAAAAATTTGTAAAAAATTAAAAAAAGTTCAATTTAGATAGTTAATATATATCAAGAGTCATATAATATCCAGTATATACAAAATCACATGATCTAGTACATGTCTGTAAACAGTCTAATTTTTTTGATCATATTATGTTATACCAAATTATAATCTTTTATTGGCCAATGATCATATAAGAGGCAAAATTTTTATGCCAATACTGGAATACATAAATAAGAGTCTTGTACCCATGTGATCTTTATATATAGATAAGCTAATCAACATTCTGAAATTTTGTTTATATAGATCATTTCAAAGAAGTAAAAAATCAAAAAATATAAAAATATAAAAAACAGAAGTCTAAATCTATTTTAGTGCATATTGGGAAGGCAATTTTACTTGTATATATACTTTTATTAGTTTTTATCCTAATAGTAAACTAATTCTAACTCTAATTATAATTAAATTTGCTTTAGTAATTTCCAAAAATAGAGATCCTTAAAATAGAGCAGATCATGTAAAACCTTGTCTTAACATTAGAGTTAAAATCAGTTTGGGTTAGAGTTAGAAAATATTATATAGGTAAAATCACTACCCTAATATTTTTTGTTAATGCTTCAAAATGAGTTTAGACAACAGGTTTGTATTTTTCATATTTTTACTTTTTTTTTGTTTGTTTTGCATCATTGGGCTGATCCAGATTCATTAAATTTTACCAATTTTGATAGGCTTATTATTATATAATCTGCTGAATTCCCAAAAATAAAAATCATTCTGTTAAAATTTAAAATTATACTTTTTGGTAAAATTCTTTGGAGACAACTACTAATATAGCACACATATAACTTATCGATATAGCAATGACTAGCATTATCTAAAAAACATGCTAATCTAATTTTAACTCAAACTACTGCTATGTTGATAAGTTATATATTGTTATATCAGTAGTTATTCTCAATTCTTTTACCCTTTGCAACCTCCTATAGTATCCATTTTATAATTAATAAATTCATATATATAGAATAGAGCATCCATATTTTTGTGATCACTAGAAATCATATCAGGATCAATCTTTTGTACTAAAGTAAATAAAACCTAAAAATAAAGTAAATTTAGTATTTAATAGCTGTTTTAATTTTGTTTTTCTATTTTTTTTTATTAATATAAATTTTCAGGTAATATTCTAAATTTATGTTTTTATAAGTTTGTACTCATAGTTCATATTTGTACTAGAGTTCAAAAATCTTGCTTTGATTATTTTTTTTGAACATTACTTACATAAATTAAATAGTTTTTTTCTTTAATTTTTTTGTTTTTCAATATTTTAACTTTTTTTTTAAATATTAGAACTAAGAATTGCATTAGTTTAAGTTGTTAGTAGTTTTTTTGAGTATCTTGAATTATAAGCATTTTTTTGGGTATTAATTATTTTTAGGTAATTGTTAATATTAATTATTGGTAACAAAATTCATAAATCATTTTTGAAAATCAAAAACCAGAATATAATAGCTATAAGGCTAAGCATATATTTAATTGCTTGATTAGCACTAATATCAGGTTATTAAATTTAACTAGAATTTTATTTGAGTTGGTTAAAGTTTTGATATTACAAAAAATATATATAATCTAAGTAATAAAAAATATTAATACAGTAAAAACCCGTATATTTACTTTATATAAAGTCTAAAGCATTATTTTAATTTTTTTGTTTGACTCTTTTTTTGTTTTATTTTATTTTATTATTTATTTTTTTCATTTTCTCAAAATCTTAAAATCTATTAATTTGATTGGCTAAATAATATGTAATATTATTCAATTGAAATATTTAAAATTATTTAATCTATGCTTTTTTACTATAAAAGGTGTACAGTAATTTGTATTACCCATTTTTGTAATGTGCCTGACTAGATTATATTATACCATACTAGGTAAATAAAGTTCATTTTAAGACCAGCCTAACAAAACAGCTATTTTCAGAGTACATAATTGTTTTAATAGGACCTCGAAAATATATAGATAGGTTAGGTATGAGTTTGCTTATTTTTGAGGTTTTTTATAGTAATTTTTTGTTTATTTTTGAAGTTTTTTCTGCAGATCTTTTCTTTTTTAGTAACTCTATAATTAACCTAACCTATCTATATATATTTCGGGGTCCTGTTTTAATCTAATTAATCAATTAAATTTTGTAATTTGTGAACATATACACAAATAGATTACTATGACTTTATCATAATGTCCTTCAGACAAATTGTCATTTTACTTGTTTTTACAGCTGTTTTATATAATAATATATTTTTTATTCTATAATATTTATCATTGTAAATATTTACTCTTTACTTAAGCAATATTAAGGTTACAAAATACAGTTAACCTTCTATATAATCGTATATTTTTTTATTTGAGAACTTTTTAAAAATCTGCTTATAAAGAGGTTGTACTTTTATAAAGTAATTTTTATATATTTAATAGTAAATTATTTTAAGTAAAAATATAATATAGAAAGAGGTTTTTATATAATGTAATTATAAAGAGGTGATTGTTTAGTATTGACTATATTAGAGACTTTATCCCTTAAACCGTATTCCAGGCAAATTTGCCTGGAATTTTTAGAAATATTTACAATTTTTTAAATAAAATAAAATTTTATTAAGAATATAGGGTATACTTTATTTATAGAATATTTTCTTTAAAATATATTTTATAAACTTTATTATGAAAATTTTTTAAAGTTATTAATAACCTTTAAAGTAATAAAAGTTTAAAGTTTTTATTTTAAAATTTTTACTATTAAAATTTTTCTTTAGATTTTCTTAAATTTTATATGTTCCCGTCTATAAAAAAAATTTTTACTTCTAATACAAGTCTTAATTTTTACAAGTAAATCACAAATGTTGCAATAATAAAAGTTGTAATCCTTTTTATAAACTACAATATATATTAAAAACAAGAGGCTAGAGATAATATTTATAGAGTTCGCCAAGAATTAGTAAATAATTTTTTTGGCTAAAATTTTTTTCAAAATTTGTCTATTTTTAGCTTATAAACAACTTAAACTTTTTTTCTTATAATATAAAATTAAATACTACTATAATATAATCTTTATTTTTAAATATTATCAAAAAAAATTTTAATTAAATATTTTAAATTTTAAAAAAAGTAGATCATAAGTATATTTATAGCAATTTTCCAGGCAAATTTGCCTGGAATTGCTTACAGTTTAAGGGATAATTAAAAAAAAAGTCACAGTTATTTTATTTGAATAAAGAAAATATAAAAAGTAGTATAGTTATAATTTTATAAAGACAAAAAATAATGAAAATTAGAAAGTAAATATAGGTTTTATTTTGAGAAGTTAATTGAATTTAATAGATTGTAGTTAAAAGAAGCCTTTAATTAATTATAAATAAAGTTAATACTAAATAATATTAAGACCAGAATGTATTAGAATACTAAAACAATTGAATTGAATATAAGAAAATAAAGTATATTTATTTTGTTTTATTATAATAATTATATAGTTGAACCTCCCAAAACTGATTCTGTCAAAACTAATAACCTGTAATAACTAATAAAAATTGAGCTACTATGTCTGTTCTATAAGTCAAATCTGATAACCTGCTATTTCTGATAACGATACTTAAAAATCAAATATCTATAAGATATCAGATTTGTCAGGTAAAATAAAATAATTTGATTGGCTTAAATTAGATTTTGTATAACCAATTATATATAAAATAAATTCAGCTAAGGGCGCTGACATTTATTACCTAATATCACTTTACTATAAGCCTTTACCTTCCACCCCCAGGTAAGATTCAAAATAACCAATCAAATAACAGCACGTGATTTACTTATTAAAATAAAAAATTATCAAATATTAGGGGTTGATAGAATTGCCTTAAAAGGTGCATATATAATGAAAGTAGTCAAGAAGCATTGTACGCATGTGATACACGTCACTCTGGTTATACCGACAGCTGGTTATATCGACACTTTTTTCAAAAAAAAATCTATAATGTTAAAAATTCATTGGTTATAACGACAATCATAAGAGAAATTAATTATAACGACATACCGACAATTTTAATATTAAAAAATTATTTAAGATAATTTTTATTGCTGGACATAGCGACAATTTTTATAAACCGACTGTCGTTATAGGTGTACCAATCAAATTAATTTTTAAATTTGCTTTATACTAAGCTTAGCATGAAACAATAAGCATAAAATAAATTTATTTTATCATTTTATGCAAATATATGATGAAATTATTTTATACTAAATATAAACAAATTCATTTTGTAATAAAATAAATTCATTTTGCTAAGTTTATTATTCTTAGTATAAGCATGGTGAAAACAAAAAAATTTACCTCTGCCTAAGCTGACATATTTACGCAATATCAATATAATGTCAGTATAGATAGAGATGCTTATTAAACTGACATCTGGATATATCGACAATTTTTCCATTGCTGGAGAATGTCGATATAACCAGAGTGACGTGTA
>QKWP01000320.1:206450-259715 GCA_003550325.1 Gigaspora rosea
AAGCGCATGCATTATGCATAACCCGAGACGGGATATGCTCACAGAAAATATTTATTTGCAGTTGGTATTGTTGAATTCGCAATTTTCCCACCTGTACAAGAGATTGGACCCGTTGAGACCCGGGTATTATTAGTCTACCTGTGACTTCCGGGCAAATTATTATATATCTTAAGTACCCGGGTCCATTCCATACTCTCGTCACGAGAAGTTTAAGCTACCACAAAATGGGCCATTTTGTAGTAGCTTAAACTTCTTGTGACGAGAAGTTTAAGCTACCAAAAATGGCAGGATTCTACGTGGGCTAAAATGCGAATCTTGCTTCAAGCTGTTAATTTCATTATGGTGGCGCCTTCTTGTATCTACTCCTGACAATGATTTATCGTTAGTAATTCCGTCATAATACTAAATTAGGCAGTTCATTAGCTCCTTTTTACTTATCTGGCTTCGCATTTCTCCCACGTTACTTGATTGAATCCCGATTAAACGCAAAAACTTTCTTTTAATCAGAACATTTAATTTACTAATGAGATCCTGACGGCTATATTGTATTGCTCTCGGCATATCCCTGCATAGCCATCTTCGACCTGCTGACTTACGTCAACTTGAATAACCTCTTAGTATAAAATCACTAAAATTTTCAATACGAAGAATTGATTAGATTCAAATTCGATAAAAATTATAAAATTAGTAAATTTTTTTTTTTAAAAAAAAAAATCAAATTGAATATTCCAAATATTAAAATGAGCCATCAAACCTTTTTGTTTAGCTCAAGATTTAATAAAAAACTGATCTATAGCACACCAACAAACAAATACTAGGAATTTTCTAACGCTTACGTATACAGTTATATGGTAAAGACAGGAAATGGCTCTCCCAACCGTGCTGACGTCTGTCGTGAAGCTGCTCAAGAATGGAACAAAGTTAAAAACAAAAATGATACAGAAATAAGTAAAAAATCCAGAATTACCTGGCTACCCCATATAATCTTTATGATATTCAAACGATGCAACCTAGGCGTTCCACACCCAGTGAAGATCTGGACCCACCTTCTACTCCTCTTATGGTTCATTCAGTATCTTCACCAGAAATCTCTGCCAATGCCGCAGCTCAAAAAAAAGCAGCAAGTGAAATAGGAAATGTCGAAAAAAGGCTTGCCAAATTAGAGCAAATTTATAATATCTTAACCAATGCTCAACTCTGGCTAGATATTTATAAAAAAATAGTGGATGCTCGAGATAATATTAATAAAAACAAAGAAAAGATCATTACATTACAAAGAAATGCAAGATATGCTCAGAAGTACAAAGATAAAAAAAAAAGATTGCTTATCGAAAGTCAAGAGGTAGTACAATACGATAAACCCGGTCATCCTCCACTCCTTTTCGAGCATCTGAATTTGCATGAACATATTCATGATTTGGTAGAGTCTGGTGCGGCTGATGAAAAACAAAGAAAAGAAGTGGTTAAGGTACGAATCATAGAAAATTTGCAGAAAAATCTTGAGGAAAATTATAATGTTTATATGGCGAGAACCACATTAAACAATTACCTTCTACCACACCAAGTCAACTCAATTGCCGCGAGAGCACACCATCATCCGGTGTGGGTTGCAGTTGCTGGAGTTTCACGCACCGAAACCCGAGACCATCCCGATAGGCACTATTGCCTTGCATCGGTTAAATGTGCAAAGCAATTTGCTTCTTTATTTGCGGATGTAAGTGTCATTATTTCTCAAAACGATAAGGCGAAGATAGGACTGGGTGTACCTGCGGTAGGTCGTACGTTCAGTACGTTACAGTTGATCAATGAGCCAGTGAAGGTAGCAGATCATGATTTTCCAGCAGGATTCAGTCAATTATTAGTTCCATCTGTATACCTTATGATTAAACCGAATGAAACGAATGATGAATTACGAACGGGACAAATTGCTATTTTTGTACGTCGTCAGTGGTCTTTCGGTACATCTTCACTTACACATATGGAAGATCTGCAACATCTTACTCAAGACCCTCAGTATGATGAAGCGCTAAAGACTAATGGCGAAATTAGACCTATTTGGGTGTTATTAATAGACGGAGGACCGGATGAAAATCTGAGACATTTAAAAAATATAAAAATCTATTGTCAATTTTTTAAAAAATTTAACTTGGATTACTTAAGTGTACGAACGCACGCACCTGGCCAGTCCAAATATAATTCTGTAGAACGGGGGATGGCTACACTATTGGGTAAGTTGGCAGGTATTACATTACCAATTGATCACTTTGGAACACATTTAGATACACAAGGAAATGTGATACGTCCGGAGTTGGCTCTTCAAAATTTTAAATATGCTGGCGAAATGCTTTGTGATGCTTGGAATCGTGATTTAATTTTTGGAAAACATATAAATGCAATATATGTTGAAGAGTCTATTAATCCATTTAAAGATTTATAATTCGAAAGTACAGAGAAAGAAAAATTAGAAAGACAAAAACGGCAAGAAAGACAAAGAAATCAAAAAAATGAAAAAAATGACTTAGCCGAATGCTTTGTCCCCTGGTCATGGATTGAAAAGCATTGCAACTTGTGTCAATACTCTCTTGATATCAGACGATGTGCCAATTTGAGTTGTTGTGGACCGCCCCGTGCAAGTAAAGCCATGGATTTTCTGAAATTAAATAATGGTTTTTTGCCCCCTGTTACCAAAGCAAAAGACGGACATTATGTTAATGCAATTCATCTTCTTGAATATTGCGATTACATAAAAGTTCTGGATATGATTTGCATTGCCCATTTCTTGACAAATTAACCTACCTACGTCTTTATTGCCCCAAATGTAAAAAGTTTTTTCCAACTCTTACTTTCTTAACAAATCATAAACGGTTGAGGCATCCTGCTAACCGTGGTCGAAAACCAAAAAGACTGTTCGAACAAAATTCTTTTGATGATTGTTCGGTTCTTCCGTTACATGAAGTACAAGTATGAATCGTTCTAGGTGAAAAAGAATATATGTCAAATCAGGATTAAATATGTGGGTTTCAACATATATTAAAGTAAAAAGACAAATATTTTTTAGATTGGCACCTATATATATCTACAGGTTTTTCATTTTGTAGATCTATACATTTTTGTACTTAATAAATTTATGAACGTCGGGTTTATATGCTATTAATATGTATAAATACTACGTTAAAATTTTTTTAAAATGTGTATATAATATACTTTGGGCGTATGTACTGTACTGTACGTACGATAGCAACCCAACCACATAAAATTTTGCAGTCACGTGATAAATAAAAAGTTAACGTTTCGATATAAAATGCATATGCCCGTATAAAAATTTCTGCAAACACGTAGTGATGCCATAAAAGATTAAAAAGTTAACTTTCGATATTAGGGGGTGGGCATTTAGATAATTTAGAAAATACCTTGTATATATAACGTGAATTTTTATGCAGTTAATATGGTTATATAACTATAAAATGTAGAAGACACTCGTAACGAATCATTTTATAATATACACATAGTAGGAAATACGATATATAGCATTCAATTTGATTGGTTAATATTATTATATATTTTGTATTACCTTTTTTGACCAATCAAATCAGTCCTAAGATAAGATTTTCGTTACCTCTACCCTCTAAAATATTACCTAATAAATGTCAGTGCCCTAATCATATTTGTTTATAACTATATAACTAGTAGTTTATTAGTATTTCAAAACTGATAACCTCTCAAAACTGATACAAAAGCTGACTACTATGCATATTAGTTTAGAGAGGTTCAACTATATTTAGTTGTTGTTGCAATAATAATATTTAATAAAAAAACAAAAGTTAAAAATAAAGAGTGCTATAATCTAACTACAGTCATAGTGAACAGATTTTGTATCAAATTTGAGAGAGTATTGGATTTAAAAATATCACATAAAAGATCAATGTAGATTGACCAATAATATTTCAGTATTTAATATACAAACCACATACAGATCATGTGATTTTGAATGTACTGATTATTATGTGATATTTGTATATTATATCATAGTGATTTGACTGGATATATTCATATGACACTATCAAGAACTTAGATATAAAGACTACCAGATATCAGAAATGACAGATTATTGGGTATCAATTATGGAACAGGTATGGTAGATTGATTTTTAACTGATTATAGCAGGTTATAAGTTTTGACAGGATCAGTTTGGGGAGAGTCAACTGTATTTTGTATTAATTATTCAAAAGTTTGATATATATTTTACATTTATTTTTATTATTAGATAATAATAAGTGACAGAAAGAAAAAATCTGTAAACCAGTACTAATTTATTATATTAAACTTTGCTTCTAAAAAAATCCAATTTATACAATAATTAATTCTTAAAATCATTTTTCTTTTAAGTGTTATTGATTAGATAATCATATAGTATTGCATATAATTATTTTGTACAGTAACCAAATCTGAACAAATTAAAAATAGTGAATTAACTATTACTCAAATATTAATACAAATGAATATTTTCAAATTTGACAAAAAAATTATTATTTATTGACTCAAAAATTGCATTAACTATTATATTTGTGTGTTAATTAATTTGTAACTATGGTTACAGTAACTGTATCTAATCAGGCCAATCAAATTTAAAGATCAGGTGTAATATTACATATTTGAAAAAAATTAAACCAAATGTTTGTTTTGCCAAAAATTGGTTCTAATTCAGAATTTCATATAGAAAACTATCTTTTTGGTTTTAAAAAAAAAATTCCTTGCTAAATTTTAATAAAATTATAATTTTCTTTAAACTCTAATCTCATACTAACTCTAACCTTAATTATACTTTGCTATTAGTGTTCTCCATATCCAAACCGAAGACCCAAACCTAACCTGTTGGGGTAGGGATGTATCAGTCCGGTCTAGTCCAGTCCCTAAAAAGACTATTAATATAGTATTTATGGTTCTGGTCTGGTCTAGTGATGCTACCAAAATTGATTTTTGAAAAAGGCCTATTTCGTCTTCATTACTTTACTGAATCTATAAAAAAATTAAAAATATTATGATTATATATCTATTATGTTTTTATTATATTTTAAAAAACATAATAATTACTAGTTATAAATTAATAATAATAATATAAATAATATATATTAAAACTGTTTTAGTAATATTAATAAAAACATTTTTAAAACATTATTAAACTAAATAAATTTCATATTTATAGTATAATATAAATATTTATATTATATAAATATATTATATTATAATATATTTTATAATATTAAATATAATATAAATAAAACAAATCAATAATATAATGATTTAGACAAATGTGTTTACTCCAAAATCTTGCAAAAAAGATTTTTTGTTAAAATACGAAGGATGGTTTCATAAGCAAAATTACGAGATATAAGCATTTTTTAAAAATAATTTTGGTTTAAAAAATATTTTTAAAAAACTTATTTTAATATATTTTTAAAATATAATAATAATGTTTTTATAATATTTTTAATAATATTAAAATAATGTTTTAAAAACATTTTTAAAAAGCTTATTTTTAAACTATTTTTAAAATATAATAATAATGTTTTTATAATAATTTCGATAATATTAAAATAATGTTTTAAAAACATTTTTAAAAAATTTATTTTAAAGTATTTTTAAAATATAATAATAATGTTTTTATAATATTTTTAATAATATTAAAATAATATTTTAAAATATTTTTAAACAATTTATTTTAAACTATTTTTAAAATATAATAATAATGTTTTTATAATAATTTTATAATATTTTTGAAACAGATTTAAATTTTTATTTTATTTTTAAAATTTTTATTATATTATTAATATATTATAAAAACATTATTAAAATATTTTTTTATATAAAAGCATATTTATTATATTTTCAAAATATTATTATTTTATTATAAAAACATATATACTTTTTTTTAAGTTTCAGTAAAGTAGAAAAAATTAAAATTTTTTATAAGAAAGAGCAAATAAAATTTATATAGATATGTTCCTTATAATTTCGTCTATTCAAAAAAGTATCAAATAATTTCATCTTTCAAGTAAAATAGGTCAAAAACAATTTCGTCTTTAAATTTTAATTTCGGGTTTTAGAACCCGAAATGCTTTCGTCCTCATGTATAGTTTGGTCTAGTCCTTCAGTCCTATAATAGTTCTTAAATGATTATATCAATCTTAATACATAAGAATTTATTGGCCCAAAATGATGTAATTATTTACTAACAGATATAAACAAACATCATATGATCTATGTTACATCTGACCAAAAAATTTGATTAGGTGATACAAATATTACATTATATTTACAAGGACTGTTCCAAGAACTGGACCTTTAATAGTCCCATAGTCCTTATTGGTCTCAGTCTAGAACCGGACTGGTCTTTTTTAAAACTGATGCATTCCTATTTGCAGATTGGTTTAGAACTATGATTTTTTGAACCTAACCAGACCAGGTCACAAGAGAAACCTGAACTAATAGTACCTGAACTGACTTATTTTATATAAAAATGATTTTTTTAAATGATTTTTTGGCATAATAGATTCTATAAATTGATATAATATGTATGTACGCATATATGTAATTAAGATCAAATAATTAAATATTATATCAATACAAATATCTTAAATCAAATATAGAAACATAATGCTTTCAAAATATTTTTACTGGCAAATAAAAATTTTTTTAGAAAGTTTATCATTTCGAAAATTGCAAACACTTAGATGTTAACATACCACTATAAGTCAAGTTTTTAAACACCTTTGAAAATATAAATATATTAAAAACTTTTATGCCAAATATTACCGTAAAGCACTGACTACAGTACTCCAAGTATTTTTCAAATTTATTAAATAATCCTACCCGAGTACTATTTACAGAGAGGGATATAAAAGTATAGGAGTATTTTGTAATAAAGATACTATAGCGAGGGTCTTTTATATAGTTATAATAAAATTATACAGGGTGGCACCATGATGTAATATATATAGCATAGCCATAGTATATGATTTACTAATCGTAATTAAATAATTAAGTAATAAATTACAGATCAAAGGTACTTTTATAGGATCCCGGACAATTCTAAGGTAGGTGGAGAGTAAAAAGTGGATAGATTTTTTGGGCCAAACTAGGACCCCGAGCTATATATAGATAAATCACTATTTGCTTTTGCTTATTTTTGACTATTTTTTTGTAGATCTTTTCTATATTTAGTAATATTAATGCTTATTTTTGACTATTTTTTGTAGATCTTTTCTATTTTTAGTAATATATTAAGATTTTTTAAAATAGTTAGCTGTTCATAGATTGCTCGGGGTCCATCTAAATTCTGGTCAAAATTAAAAATTAATTTTAATTTTGACCAGAATTAAAGGAATTTGGTCCAAAATCTACCTACTTTTTACCTATTACCTACTATAGAATTGTTCAGAATCCTACTTTTATATGGTTATATAGTGGAGATCAATTATAGAAACTAATTAACACATTACTTTTACCTTATAATACCGTATATGTCCGAAAATAAGCTACTACCTAAAATAAGCTACCCCCTGATTTTTTTTAAAAATCTTAAAAAATTCGTTAGCAGTTGCTACATATAAAACTTTTTTTCTACTAAGTAAACTTCAAAAAGTCGATTAAGTAATATTGTTCAGCGCATCAAAATACACCTACAGTAAAAATTTGGTGTCATTTGGATAACTTTTTATTAGTACGTTTTTCAATTTTTTCAAAAAATGCTATATTTCGAAAATAAGCTACTTTACGATTTTTCGTGTAATTTTTTGGCCAAAAAAGGTAGCTTAATTTCGGACACATACGGTAAACTGTGGTATGTTTGAAAAAAAACTTTTAATTTTTAAAAATTAATAGAACATTACCTGTAGAATTAGTTATTTAAATAAATTTTTTTCTTTAATATATAAATTAATAATTTTGCTTAATAAGATATGTGCATTTGGGCTAAAAATATCTTAAGCTCATAAGTAAATTTGATCTTGTTTGTCTAAAAAATATGCTTTTTTATTCATTTATTTTAAATGGTACACAAAATCAAAGCTTTATATTAATATAAAAAAATGTTATTTTGGTATTTGCTTATAAACATTTTTTTATTATATTTTGAGTTTTTATATATTAAATTGAGATTTAGCATGGATGAACTGGAAGTATGAGTTTCAATTCTTATTTTGGGGTTGTTTCTTTTTTCAAACTGAAAGCTAACACTTCTTTTTACAGGTTTTCACTTGTTAAATAGATAGAATGTAACTTGGGCAGGTTAGTTTAATAGAGTGATAATTGGAACTTGCCACTACAGCATGCCGTAGATTTTTTTTGTAATTTCGAAATGCAATATGAATGATGTCATTATCAAAAAATATTTTTTTTTATTATTAGTAAAACAGTTTATTTATATATTGATATACGATATAGGTAGTCACTAATAATTTGAATGCAATTTAATAAAGCATACATGTTCAAATTGCAAAGCCTTTAAGCTTTGCTCATACTTTGTTAACTAAGTTTATTATTGTGTTTTATTTTTACATATTACAATAACTAAAATTTTTTTAGTTACATAAATAAATTGCACTGTTATAGTTAAGTGATTACAGTAAATAAATTTTAATTCTTAATAAATTAATAAGTATAAAATATAAATTATGAATTATACTCGGGTCTTTTTTACAGAGGGTATTATAATAAGTAAAATTTATATACCTGGGTATTATTTTATAATCACAAATGCAACCTTGTAAATTGCACCTGAGTCTTTTTTATTGGGTATTATAGCGGGGATACTGTAGTTAGTACTGTACAATACTAAAATCAAGATTTTTCTAAACAGAATCTTGAATTTATATCTTTAAACCAGTCAACAAAATTCTTGACCATATCTTATATAGTATGCTTATTATAAATATCTATTTTTTATATCTAGAGCATTTTTATTTTTTGTCAATATTTAGTCTTTTCTATAAAGCTTTTTCATAAGCTTACCAAACATTCAACTGAAAATTTAATAACATTGAACCTATTAACATATATAATAATAAAATTATTATTATATATAACATATATTTTTATAGCAGTTATATATTTTTTATATATAGAGTTGAAATATTACTAAAAGTTTGTGTTTTTGAAGTCAAAATTATATATAATTTTTGTTATATGAATAACATTTTCTGGAACTTTCGTAGAACTGGGACATAAAGTCTAGTAATTAATAGTAGCAAACTTTTATACTATTAGGGATGTATCAGATATTAGCTAAGATCAGTTTACTATAGAGCCCACACCTCTTCTTCCTCCTAAGAAATTTAGTTATTCTAATTGGTTATATGTGTATATTTAGACCTGAGATTTTGTTTATCTCCCTCCTACCCTACAATATCAGCTGATATCTGATACTACTCTTACACTATTTAATGTAAAGTTCTATATATATGTACATACATAGGACCCTGAATAATTCTAAAAAGGTAAGAGTATTAAACTGGACATGTTTTTGGCCTATTGAACATTTTTTTGGCCCAAACTCTTTTAAATTCTGGCCAAATTTAAAATTTAATTTTTATTTTGACCAGAATTTAGAAAAGTTTGGGCCAAAAAAATGTTCAGTTTAAGACTCTTAGCTTTTTTAAAATTATCTAGGGTCCTATGTACATATATACATCTTTTTTTTCATATGAATTGATTTACTACTTATACTAGTTCTAGTTCGGGGCAGGCTTCAAATATACGAGTATGGGTTTACACTTGGACCAGAACTGGTTTTCTAGTTCAAATTCAGGTTTTTGCTAAAACCCAGCCTGATCTGGTCTGTGGGGAACACTATTCGCTATGATCATTGATTACATGATTTTTGCATGATGTTGATTATGTATTATCTGGTAAAATTATTTACAGTTATAAAATTTATCTGTAACCTATGGTTACAAAACAATTAATTCTATATTTGTAGTATAACAAATTTAAAATTTTATTATAAAACAACTAAATTATAATTTAATATAGTCAATATAATATATAAAGTGGCTAAAACTTAAAATAGACAAATTTAGTATGTAAAGTTGTCAAATTTGCAGTAAAGTTTCTTATTTAATTATAAAAGTATTTTAATTCTTTTATATAATATCAAAAATTACTACCAAGATGTTTATTTAGCTTGAAGTTTTAATATTCTATAACAGTCAAGGGGCATGTTTAACTGAGTGCAATTACTTATAGATCAAATAACTTGACTTATCCAATTTTATATTAAATTAAATTTATTTAGAAGTATATATAAGTTTTTTTAAATTTTAAATATATATATTTTGGCATTTAATACTCTTTTGTTTTAAGTTTAGTTCTTATTTTTAAGCATGGGGCTAAAATTCTTCTACTAAAGTTGATCAATTCTTTACTATATTCTTTAAGTCAAATGAGACACTCTATATAATAATATGATTGGTTAAATAATCTTTTAAAAATATGAAAGATGCTATAGAAAGGCTTCTTGTGTTCTAATTAAAAGTTAAAGAGAAGATTCTTCTGATTTTAATAGTAGTTAAATTATCAAAATTGGCTTGGTGAAACCCAAGATACTTGGGGTCAAAGAAGAGAACATATTTACTATTATACAAAGTACTGTAAATGTATACCGAATTTGCAGATTTCTAGCCTCCTGCTTAGAATTAAGAACTAAAACTTTAAACAAAAGAGTATTAAATACCAAAGAATATATACTTAAAATTTAAAGAGACCTTTATATGTACACTTTTAAATAAATAATTTTTTTGCATAAATTTACATATAAAATTGAGGAGTCAACTCATTTGATTTATAAGTAACTACATTTTAAGCCATTACATATGGACATGCCCTTGACTAATAAAGAAATTTATTTTTTATAAATAGGGTTTAAAATTTTGAAGTCGGACAATTTTATTTGCCAGGACTATATAATTTTTAAAACTCAACACAATTACTATATTATATACGTACTTCAAAATTCACTGCAAATATTCATTTGCTAGCAATTAAATATTTTGAAAGAACATAAATAGATATATTAAAAGTAGTTGTAGTTATTTTTATCCCTGGTAGCTTTCTAAATAATATCATATTAAAGAATTTTTATAAGCTCGACATATTTTATTAGTCTTTTTGGTTAAAGCTTGTAATTTTAGTAAACTCTATAATGATGGCGACTGTAATTTTACTATTTTGGATTCGTGTATCCCTTTTGATCAAAATATGGTTAAATTCGTACATGACATTTAAATTCGTACAACACGACATTCAAAATTAGTAAATACAAAATGAACAAAATGACATTTGAAAAGTGGCATTGAAAAAAGTGATCTGATTTGGGTTATTTTGATACCATTCGAATCGTCTCATCAAAACGATTCGAATGATATCAAAAACATCTAAACCAAATCACTAAATCCGATTTAATCAAATCTTTTTTCGATGTCCTTTTGAACAAAATTGAATGCAAATTTATACTAAGTTTCAATGTCATTTTGTACTAATTTGAATGTCATATTGTACGAATTTAAATGCCATGTTGTACGAGTTTGATGTCAAAAGGGATAAATAAAATTGTTTTAGAATTTATAAATAATTTGTTTCGTATATACTGCATCTAATACATATTAGCGACTGAAACTTTTTAGTTTATTTATTTATTATTAAGACGGATTTTATTTCTAATAAAATTATTAATTAATTGAATTAAAAAAATTAAACTAAGAAATAAAGAAAACCACAGAAATAATAAAAACTGGAATAAACGCAAACGATAAAACTATATAAATAATATATTTTTTTTGATAAACACCTTTAACATGAGTCATACAGACACTGAACTTTGCGAACTCGGATGGAATTATCAAAACGGTATCGGGGTTGAAAAGAATGAACGCAAGGCATTTGATTACTATCAAAAATCGGCTGAAATGGGGGATGCTGATGGAACACTTAATGTTGGATATTGTTATGATGAAGGAATCGGAGTTGAAAAGGATGAACATAAGGCATTCTTTTATTATCAGAAATCTGCTGAGATGGGGAACGTTGACGGAATATATAATGTTGGGTATTGTTATTGTAATGGAATCGGAGTTGAAAAGGATGAACATAAGGCATTCTTTTATTATCAGAAATCTGCTGAGATGGGGAACGTTGACGGAATATATAATGTTGGATATTGTTATTGTAATGGAATCGGAGTCGAAAAGGATGAACATAAGGCATTCTTTCATTATCAGAAATCTGATGAAATGGGGAATATTAATGGAACATTTAATGTTGGAGTTTGTTATAAAAATGGAATTGGAGTTGAAAAGGATGATCATAAGGCATTCGTTTATTATCAAAAATCGGCAGAGATGGGACACGTTGATGGAACATATATGGTTGGATGTTATTATGATGACGGAATTGGAGTTGAAAAGGATGAACATAAGGCATTCTTCTATTATCAAAAATCTGCTGAGATGGGGGATGCTGATGGAACAAATCAAGTTGGATATTGTTATCATAGAGGAATTGGAGTTGAGAAGGATGAACACAAGGCATTCTTTTATTATCAAAAATCTGCTGAGATGGGACACGATGGTGGAACATATATGGTTGGACGTTGTTATAAAGACGGAATTGGAATTGAAAAGGATGAACGTAAGGCATTTTTTTATTATCAAAAATCTGCTGAGATGGGACATGATAATGGAACATATATGGTTGGACATTGTTATGATAACGGAATTGGAGTTGAAAAGGATGAACATAAGGCATTTTTTTATTATCAAAAATCTGCTGAGATGGGACACGCTATAGGAATTTATAATGTTGGTTATTGTTATGAAAATGGAGAAGGAGTTGAAAAGGATGAGCACAAGGCATTCTTTTATTATCAAAAATCTGCTGAGATGGGACATGCTAAAGGAACCCATAGCGTTGGAAACTGTTATAATTATGGAATTGGAGTTGGAAGGGATGAGTATAAGGCATTCTTTTATTATCAAAAATCTGCTGATATGGGGCACACTGGGGGTATGAATAGTCTTGGTCTTTGTTATCGTAACGGAACAGGTGTTATAAAAGATGAGCATAAAGCATTTGAATATTACAAAAAGGCTGCTAATATGAATGAATATTGTGGAATAATGAATCTTAGTGAATGTTACCGAAATGGAATTGGAGTACAAAGAGATATTCAAAGAGCTAATCATTGGTATCGAAAATTAAGAAGACTTAAAAACATAAATAAAATTTCTCATGAAGAAATCGATGATGTTGTTAAAGAAATCTTAAACGATGAAAAATATCAAATATCATGGATTGATTATAATGAATTCGAAGATATAGAAGAAATAGGAAAAGGTGGATTTGCTACTGTATTTTACGCATATTGGTTTAATAAAAATGATTATTTTTATACGGAAGTTGCACTTAAAGTTATTCGCAATTCGAATAAAGATGTTGAAGACTTCATTCAAGAATTGAAGTATTATTGTGATATAGGTTATGAAAATCCATCATTTTTAGAATGTCATGGAATATCAAGAGATGAAACCACTAAAAATTATATTATTGTTTTGGAATATGCAAAAGAAGGTTCATTACGTCAGAATCTCGAAACTGTATCTCAATTGGAATGGAAAGATAAATTAAATCTATTATATTGTATCGCTTCTGATCTTGAAGCAATTCATTGTCAAGAATTAATTCATCGAGATTTGCATTCTGGTAATATTTTGCAAAGCACTTTACACAGTGCATACATTACTGATTTGGGACTTTCAGCATCATCTGATATTAAACAAGAAGGTGAGATCAGTGGTGTTTTGCCTTATGTAGCACCAGAAGTCTTACTAGGCAAACCATTCACTCAAGAGGCGGATATTTACAGCCTCGGTATAATTATGACGGAGTTAGCAACAGGAAAAAGAGCGTTTGATGGTGTGCCTTTTGATTTTAAACTTTCAATGAGAATTTGTCGAGGTGAACGACCTGAATTTGGTGAGAAAACACCAAAATGCTATGTAAAATTGGCCAAGAGGTGCATGGATCCTGATCAAAATAAACGACCAACAGCAACAGTTATTTGTCACAGAGTTGGAGGTTGGCTTGACGAGATGAATCAAGATGATGATGATGATGATGATGATAATGAGGTCAAGAAGCAATTTTTTGAAGCGGATAATTTTAAACCAAAAGTAAAATCACCGATTCATCCAAAAGATATGTACACGAGTAAATCGATTAACACCAGAAAGTTAACGGAAGCGCTAAGATCAAAAACTCAAGACGTAAATTCTCAATATCATCTTTCTAAGATTGTCGAGAAAGAGTTCAGCCAAAAGATTGCAGTCGAGATCGCTGATTAATAATTCAATCTTTTTTTATGAAAAATGTAATTTTTCATTATTTTTTATGATGCATATTGTAAATATATAAAATTATATACTGTGATAAAATAAGTTTTTATTAAAAAAACATTTAATCAATTTTTTTTTTTTAAAAAAAAAAAAGTAGAGAGAATTCATTATAACATTTATTACAATATTTTAATAACTATGAGGATAGATTCTAACCCAACAAATTGAACCGTTTTTCATATATAAACTTGTTTTGCTTAGACTTTTATTCTGACTGAATCTTTTACTGTTTTACACAATGGAATGCTAACTTTAGTAAAACATATAAGAACTGGTCTAGGAAAATGGCATTCTGGGAATTCTGGAATTCTCCGATTAATTAATAACGTCATGTCCTTAATTCATAATTATACCCTAAAGAACTTTTTTTCAAATAATATTTTAGAGTATAAATTAAGAATTAGGGATATGGCAATTGGAGAATTCCCAGAATGACATTTGCCTGACCAGTTTTCATATCTTGTTAAGAAGAACGGTAACTGATTACTATAGATCGGAGTCTTCTAAATTGCACGAAAGTCTATAAAAAAATTCTCTGGTACACGTTTTTACATTTATGAATGGCGTATCGTGAGTCAGTAATCAAATTTGTATCTTTGTGATCCGAATCACAAGTCATCATGGTTTAATAAGTCATTATTAATTGATGCGTCAATTACGAATTTAGGTATTTATAACGATAATACACAATGCTTTAAAGAAACTAAATTATTGCTGCGTCATTACGAAGGGTAAAACAAAAAAAAAAGAGCAATTCGGTCGTAAATAGGGTACAATATAATTTTCTTACATATCAGCGGATCGGTGTAGTACACTAAGATTTAAAATTGAAGACCCTAAAAATTTTTATATACTTATTTATATAACAATTAAATTTCATATATACACACATACACTTGTATTTAAAATGATAAAATATGAATATTAAGCTAATACATATATCTACAAGATCCTGTAATAATTTACAAATCTCCACATCGAAGTTTAATATATCAAATTATTTTAGAAGGCAAATACCCACCAAAATCTAAACTATTATATACTAGAAAATACAAAATCCCAAATAATTATATTGTTCATATTGTTTCAATTCATTATTGTAAAAAGAATGCAAGATTTCAAGTTGTTTATGGTGAGAAACCTACTGATTATATAGAATCTAAAGAAAGTCCTTCTGCAGTTATAAATTTATATCAAAAAGTACTGTATATTAAAAATTATTAATCTATTATTATTAAAATAATTTAATAAAATATTTTATTTTAATTTATTTTAATATTTATTGTTTCTGCAATAATAATCTTCACAAAAAGTTTTATATTTATTCTTATTATTGGATAATAAATGTGACAGATTATAATGAAATCAGATTATAATAAAATTTGAACTTATTTTTTTATGTCCGATTTTTAAAATTTTTGGTGCCTTTTTTGTTAGGTTTTTTTTTATAGTTAAGTTGGGGTTTAGGGTTAGAATTATTAGGAAAAGAGTATAGATGGACTTTTGGTAGGGCTTATATTTTTAAAATGAGACCCTAAATTTCACAATAATCTGATTTCATTATAATCTGTAACAATAAATGAGTAATAGAAAGGAAAAAATAAACTGATTCACTACTTTTCATCTTATCTAATTTATGTGATTATTAGCTCTTAAAAAAATAAAAATTTTTTTAATGGACTATTTAATGCAAAGCGATAGTGTTATCGAAGCAACTAGATCAAGCAGTCAAGCAATCGTATAGCATTACATATAATCTTTTGTACAATGACCAAATATGAAAATGTGAAAGTAATGAACCAATGTACAGGTTTTCCCTTTATGTATTGTACAAATGAATATTTCAAATTTGTCAGAAAATTCAACGAAATACGTTTATGACTCAAAAATCGCATTATTAAACTATTATACCAACAAATAAAAACTCCCGACGGCCAAATTTGAATTTTAATTAAATTTTATTATATACTAATTTAACATAGTCAATTTAATATATATGTAACTAAATTTTAATATTAAAGTGGACAAATTTAGAATGTAAAGTTGTCAAATTTACTTGTTTAATAGAAATTTCAAGCGACCAAATTTCTTATTTAATTATAAAAGTACTCTCTAATACATTATTAAAAATTCAAGATGTTTAGCTTGAATGATTTTAATATTCTATGAAGAGATTTTTTATAAACAAGGTTTTAGCATTTTGAAGTCAGCCAATTTTATTTGTCAAAATTAGGTTGTCTACACTGTATAATTTTTAAAATTCAATACTATTATATACATATTTCAAAATTTAGTTCTGTGACCGTAACAATTAATTTTTTAATTGCCTATGCAAATATTCATTTGCTAGCATTAAATATTTTGAAGGAACATAAATAAAAGTATTAAAAGTATCTGTAGTTATTTTTATCATTGGTAACTTTTTAAATAATATTAAAGTAATTTTTATAAGCTCGACTTTGTTTCATTTCTTGATCAAATTTTTTATTAATATTTTTGATTAAAGCTTTTAGTTTAGTAAACTTTCTAATGATGACGACTGTAATTTTACTATTAAAAAAATGAATACAATTTTGTAAAGCAATAAATATTATTTTGGATTCGTGTAATATGTAGATATATTTATGTATTAATTAAAAATGTGGTTTAGAATTTACAAATAATTTATTCGTATATACTGCATATAATACATATTGTCGATAGAATCGTTTTAGTTTATTTACTTGTCATTAAGACTTGTAATTTTCACGGATTATTATTCTACTAAAATTATTAATTAATTGAATGAAAAAATTAGACTAGGAAAAAAAGAAAACCATAGAAAGAATAAACAAAGAAAAAAGAAAGATTTTTTTTTGTTAAGAACCGAGTAACCGCAAACTATAAAATTATATAAATAATAAATTTTTTTTGATACACATCTTTAAAAATATGAGTCAGACAGCCACTGAACTTTACAATCTTGGATGGAATTATCGAAACGGCATCGGAGTTGAAAAGGATGATCGCAAGGCATTTGATTACTATCAAAAATCTGCAGAGATGGGTTATGCGGTTGCAATGTACGTTGTTGGATATTTTTATCGTAATGGAATTGGAGTTGAAAAGGATGAACATAAGGCATTCTTTTATTATCAAAAATCTGCTGATATGGGGCACACTGGGGCTATGACTAGTCTTGGTAATTGTTATCTTGAAGGAATAGGAGTTATAAAAGATGAACGTAAAGCTTTTGAATATTACAAAAAGGCAGCTAATATGAATCAACTTAGTGGAATAAATAATCTTAGTGAATGTTACCGGAATGGAATTGGGGTACAAAGAGATATTCAAAGAGCTAATCATTGGTATCGAAAAGTAAGAAGTTTTAAAAAAATAAATAAAATTTCTCATGAAGAAATCGATGATAGTATTAAAAAAATCGTAAACGATGAAAATATAAAATAGCATGGATTAAATATGATGATTTCAAAAATATTAGAGAAATAGGAAAAGGTGGATTTGCTACTGTATTTTACGCATATTGGTACGATAGAAATAATAATTTTTATGAACATGTTGCACTTAAAGTTATTCACAATTCGAATAAAAATGTTGAAGACTTCATTCAAGAATTGAAGTATTATTGTGATATAGGTTATGAAAATCCATCATTTTTAGAATGCTATGGAGTATCAAGAGACGATACAACTAAAAATTATATTATTATTTTGAAATATGCAAAAGAAGATTCATTACGTCAGAATCTCGAAACTGTATCTCAATTGGAATGGAAAAATAAATTAGATATATTATATTGTATTGCTTCTGATCTTGAAGCAATTCATTCTCAAGAATTGATTCATCGAGATTTGCATTCTGGTAATATTTTGCAAGGCACTTTACACAGTGCATACATTACTACTGATTTGGGACTTTCGGCATCATCTGATATTAAACAAGAAGGTGAGATCAGCGGTGTTTTGCCGTATATAGCACCAGAAGTCTTACAAGGAGAACCATTCACTCAAGAGGCGGATATTTACAGCCTCGGTATAATTATGACGGAGTTAGCAACAGGAAAGAGAGCGTTTGATGGTGTGCCTTTTGATACTAAACTTACAGTGAGAATTTGTCGAGGCGAACGACCTGGATTTGGTGAGAAAACACCAAAATGCTATGTAAAATTGGCCAAGAGATGCATGGATCCTGATCTAAATAAACGACCAACGGCAACAGTTATTTGTCACAGAGTTGGATATTGGCTTGACACGATGAAGCAAGATGATGATGATGATAATGAGGTCAAAAAGCAATTGTTTGAAGCGGATAATATTAAACCAAAATTAAAATCACCGATTCATCCAAATGATATGTACACGAGTAAATCGGTTAACACCAGAAAGATAACGGAAGCGCTAAGATCAAAAACTCAAGACGTAAATTCTTAATATCATCTTTCTAAGATTGCCGAGGAAGAGATCAACCAAAGGATTGAGTCTGTCGAGATCATTGATGATTGATTATTATTATTATTATTATTTATGAAAAATGTAATTTTTTTTTATTTTTTAAGATGCATATTATAAATATAAATTATATACTGTAATAAAAACAAATTTTTTATTAAAAAAAACCATTTACGGTAATCAATTGTTTTTTTTAAAAAAAAAAAAAAAAAAAGAAATCATTAACATTTATTATAATATTTTAATAACCATGAGGGTAGATTCTAACCCAACCAATTGAACCGTTTTTCTTATATAAATTTGTTTTGAGTAAACTTTTATTCTGACAGCTAACTTTGTAAAACATATGAGAACTGGTCTTGGAAAATGTCATTCTGGGAATTCTAGAATTCTCCGATTGATTAATAACATCATGTTCCTAATTCTTAATTATACCCTAAAGAATTTTTTTTTAAATTATGAATTAGGGACATGACGTTATTAATCAATTGGTGAATTCCAAATTTCCACATTTGTCTGACCAGTTCTCATATCTTGTTAAGAAGAACGGTATAACTGATTATTCTAGATCGGAGTTTTCTAAATTGTACGAAAGTCTACATTCCTTTTTATAAAAACTTCTCTGCTACACGTTTTTACAATCATCAATGGCTTAACTATACAATATAATTCGTGAGCCAGTATTAAATTTGTATCATTTGTGACCTAAATCATCCAAGTTTGATCATTGAATCACAAGTTATCATGGTTTAATAAGTCATTATTAATTCGTGTGTCAAGTACGAATTTAGTTGAAAAAAAGATATATATAACGATAATACGCAATGCTTTAAAGAAACTAAATTATTGCTGCGTCATTCAGAAGGGTTAAAAAGAAAAGAGCAATTCAGCAGAAAATATGGTGTACAATAATAATTTTCCTATTTGTCGATTTTCAATTATCAGTTATTCTAAAATTATAAAAACATGACTTAACAAATAATGACTCAAATAAATAATATTGCTAACTCTCAATATGCGAAAGAGGCGTCGAACTATATTAAAATTTTAAATGAATTGCGTCGCGTCGGTGCTCATTTTGCTGTTATCTTTTCCCACAATCGTTTTTTGTGGAAATCAATCTGCAAGCAAAAGTAGCTTGCTTGAGGCGATTTCAGGCGTTAAGACATATAAAATTCTTATTATTCTACTACTGTACGTCTCAAATTCAAGATGGATAAAATAGAACGTTATTTTTTAAAATCATAGTTACTGTACTAAGTCTGATGGAACTTGCACTCGTTGTGTAATGGAATTTAGGCTAATCGAATTTCCTGAAGCATGGTCATGCCCAGTTTCTCTTCGTAAAGAATGTATGATGAAAAATGAAAAGCGTGAAACTAAATTTGGTAGCCCGATCGATGATCCAGAATTAATGGCACGTCGTGACCAAAAAGCGTTATTAAATCCTATAACTGAAAAGCAAATAATTCTCAATTAAGCGGCCTTAAGTTTACGAAAAAATGTTGTATGGATTGAAATTAAAGGTTCCGGTGTCCCAAACTTAAGCTCAGGGACGATGATTTTCTGCAAAATGCAGAATGCGCAGTTCGGAATTTAAACTAGAATTGATTTGGACAAATCAAATTGCTTATTTATTTGAAGTTTTAACGGAAATCCTTGGAAGGATAAATAATCAGTTAACACAAAAACATGATCGTGGTTTGTAGAAGTTTAGTACATTAGCAATGGGTTTTTTTGCGCAGAATAGAAAATTTTTGGTGCAAAATTCACGGAATTTGAATTTTTTTTTTTCGCATAAATATAAATTTTATTATTGCAGAATTACAGAAATTAGGAGTAAATAACCGCAGAATTTGGGTTTAGTTGCCGCAGAAATCATCCAGCTTCTTAAACTCTGTTCACGTGATCCGAATACTGCATTTTACTTTGCACAGCCCGGTCGGTAATTTTCATAAGCATTAAAAAGTTACCGGCAAATTTTAGTAAAGCTTTAGGTTTTTAAAGTTCGTTTAATAATAAACTATAATATTTTTATGCGAGATTGTTTAAACAAACTGATGGTAGCAAATATTGATTAAGAAGTATATTTTGTTATTTTGGAATGCTATTTTTTTTTGGTGATGCAGAATGCCGCAGAATTTACGGTTTGAGGTGTATGCAGATAGACCGCGGAATTTAAACTAGAATTGATTTGAACAAATCAAATTGCTTATTTATTTTAAGTTTTAACGGAAATTCTTGGAAGGATAAATAATAAGTTAACACAAAAACACGATCGTGGTTTGTAGAAGTTTAGTACATTAGCAATGGGTTTTTTTTGCGCAGAATAGAAAATTTTTGGTGCAAAAATTCACGGAATTTGAATTTTTTTTACGCTATAAATTTTATTATTGCAGAATTACAGAAATTAGGAGTAAATAACCGCAGAAATCATCGTCTAATCTCTGTTCACGTGATCCGAATACTGTATTTTACTTTGCACTAGTTTTAAAGCCCGGTCGGTAATTTTCATAAGCATTAAAAAGTTACCGGCAAATTTTAGTAAAACTTTAGGTTTTTAAAGTTCATTTAATAATAAATATAATATTTTTATGCGAGATTTTTTAAACAAAACTGGTGGTAGCAAATATTGATTACGAAGTATATTTTGTTATTTTGGAATGCTATTTTTTTTTTTTTTGGACCAAATATTTTATAAATCTATAATTAATAATAAACAGATTTTTATTCAAATTGATAAAAATCAACGGATCAAAATAGATAGCTAAGCGAGAATATATTGAAACCAATTTGGTTAGATAGTAGAAAATTTCATAAGTAATTTCAAATGACTAATATTATAAAATGAATAGGAGCTATAAGAATTGTTTTTTTGTCATTTTCGTCCCTTTTTCGCAAAAAATTAATTATCTCGTGAACTACAGAACTATTGATCATAATCACATGATTTTGATACCATTCGATTTGTCTCATTGAGACGAATCGAATGGTATCAAAGTCATATAATCATTATCAATAGTTCACGAGATAATTAATTTTTTGTGAAAGAATGTTTTTTTTGTCAATTTCGTCCCTTTTTATACCGTATGAATTCAGATAAATTTAATAAGTTACCTAATTTGAAAGTATAATATAATTTCTAATAATAGTTTCATTGTTTGAATAAGGATAAAAACAGAATGCTGATGCAAGTGAGCTAGTGCTGCATCAATTATCTGCATCCAAACTCTTTTGCTAAATTCCACCGTTTTTAGTAACTTAAAACTTTATACGTACATACCTGATACGTTCGTACGTACGAATCGGTCTGTATTACGTATAAAGTTTAAAGACTATTTTGACTGATGTGACACAAAGAATTCAACCAATAATAGTGATACCTGGCCAATAATAGTTACTATTTCTGAAAGCATACTCCGTCTCAGTTTATAATTAATTACACTGAAATAAGCTATATATTTCTTTATAAATAAAGTTTAATATTTAGTACTATTCGTTAGACACATCCAAACGATAATACGTTCTTCGTTATCAGAGTGTAACCAATCTAGGGATTTAGCTCCTATAGCTATGGGTAAGGTTCAAAAATAATAACGATTGTTATATTCTTAAACAATAACGAAGTAACAATTAGCACAAATAATTATAACGGGTGAGACTTCATATCTAATTACTTGGGGATGGTCTCTTCGGCCAACACTGTCTTCTCTTTATATGTTAATTAAACTTCAGAACGAATATGGACTTTATTGAGTCAATTGAAGGTTAATTTTATAAATGATAATCGTTGAAGCGGTTCTTTCCTAACATATACATCATTCTCTCAGATTTACACAGTCGTCGTTTTCATGTTACATAATTATATTTTCAGTAACACCACCTTTTATACACAAATCCACCCGATCTGTCCTAATCTCATATTACACCTCAATTGGAAAATAACTCGCTACAATTTCTAATTTTGGGTGCTTGGCGCAATTGCAGATCCATATAAAGTCTCAATGAGACAACAGGTTTCTTACAAGTTTCAATTTCAAATGAGTCCGGATTATCAATAAAGATAAATAATGAAAGTTCTTATAGAGGAAAGAAATGAAACGAAATAGTATATAGAATAAAAAAATAACTTAGGTACGTCATGAGACGGAATCGTGACATAAGGTCCACTCCGATATGAACAAAAAAAATTTTTTTATCCAATCAAAATTCAATTTTTTTTTATTAATAATAAATTTTTTTTGTTTACGTCTAATTTCCTTTTTGGGTTTATCACTCGCAAAATAAGGGGCGGAGGGAATTTTTTGATGATCGACAGATGATCAACCAATCAAATTGCGAAATTTTGATTGACCCGAAGAAAACAAAACAAGCGAAAAAGAGAAAAATGCGAAAAATACAAAGAAACGGTAGTCTAAACCTACTTTGGTACATAAATAAAAAATGTCGGGAAGGCAATTTTACCTATAGAACCTTCTAAATATAACACAAACAACCCTAACCCTAACCCTAATCTAAATAAACATTAAATTAGATAATTTTTCAAAATTCCCTTTGCTTTAACTGACCACCCAAAAAAGAAATTAGACGTAAACAAAAAAAATTGATTTTACTTATTTTGAGGTCAGCTAAAGCGGAGTGAGTTTTGATTGTCTACATGCATAATGTCGATTAGTGAATGATTATCTACATTTACAAACAAAATTTGGTATTTTTATATCTTTTAGCAAAAGTTTCTCAACAGCTATATCATATCGGCGTGTTTGGTTTTTAGGGTCACAAAATTATACTATAGTACCCCAAAATTTATTAGATCACGCACTGATCACGCCCTATTTTAATATCATGTGAGTAAAATCACGCCCTATTTTAATATCATGTGAGTATGAAAATCATTTAAATAACACCTCAAAAATATTTATTTACTATAAAAAATATAAGTAAACGCGTTGGAACCCATCGTTCAAAGCCTCAACCCATCGTCTTTTTGACCAATAGGTATATAGTATAGTAGAATTTACTGTTATATAAGTTTTATTTTATATATTAACTATTTAAAATAGCTAGTTATGTCTAATTCAATTAGTACTTCAAGATTTACTTGTTCTCTTTGTACACGTTCACGATCTTACAAGACTCAACGTGGTCTTAAACGTCATGAAACAATAAAACATAAGGACCATAATATACTGTCTTTGCATATATTGCCACTACCTAACTATGAGCTTGATCATATTAAAAAAGCTATGATATGAAAAATTTAGAAGCATCTAAAAAGCCATCATCGCACCGTTGGAAATCAAGTATTTAGCAGTGAGAATGCCTTTGTAGGAATATTTGGTAAATATCTTACACGATATTCTCTATGTGGTAATTTTTATCAATATTGTTTTAGTGGAGACAATTCATATACAAATATATATCTTTATTAATAATACTATGATTATTCAAGTTAGATCTTTTCTATTTAGTGCTTCTACTGTATATACACTATGTACAAATATGAGTTTGCTTTTAATATTAAAAAGTTTATACAGTAGTCATATTTTTATATAGTAAAATATACTACATACTTTAGTATACTTGTATAGTTTTATAAAATTTGACTATAAAAATTGATCTACATTTGGACCCCAAAATTTTGGGGTTACTCAAATATGATGAACCAAACACGCCGATATGTAATTAAACTTAATAAAAATTTTTTTATTCAATTTTACAAGCTTGCAGAATTAAAATAAAAAAAGATTCATTGAGTTTGGCCTGGTAGTTATTGAGAAACTTTTGTTTAAAATTTAAAAAAAATCATCAAAATCTTAAAAGAGAAATACAAATATATGGTTACGATCATGTTTTTTAAAATTTAAATAAAAATTTCTCAATAATTACCAAACCAAATTTAATGAAAATTTTTTATTATAATTCAACAAAATTGTAAATTAAAATAAAAAAAATAATCGAATTTGGATTGGTAGTTGTTGAGATATATTTATTAAAAGCTAAAAAAAATTTTAACTGTTTTTTCTTTAACAGATGCTTCAATTTTAAACAAGATTACTTGCATATAAAATTTGATCAAAAATTTTTTTTATTTTATTCTATAATCTCATAGAATTAAAATAAAAAATATGTATTAAGTAATCTTCATTAAATTTTAGACCAATAAAAGAGAAGTTGTGGCTAAATTTTTTTGAAGTTTTAATCAAATATTTCTCAACAACTACAAATCCAAGTTTGATCTATTCTTTTGCTTTAATTCTACAAGCTTGTAGAATTAAAATAAAATAATTTTCATTGAATTTGGTTCAGTAATTATCAAGAAATTTTTTTTTTAAATTTTAAAAAACAATCATAGCTATATTCGTATTTCTCTGAGATTTTAATGATTTCTTTTAAACTTTAAACAAATATTTCTCAATAATTACCAGGTCAAACCCAATGAATCTTTTTTTATTCCAATTCTGCAAGCTTGTAGAATTGAATAAAAAATTTTTATTAAAAGTTTAATTAAATAGCTGTTGAGAAACCTTTGCTAAAAGATATAAAAAATACCAAATTTTGTTCGTAAATATAGATAATCATTCACTGATCAATATCATGCATGTAGACAATCAAAACTCGCTTCGCTTTAGCTGACCTCCTTTTTGGGTTTGTATCACTTGCAAAATAAGTAAAATCCCCGAGAAGTAATAAAATAAAAATAGATTGAGTTTGATCCCAAAATTAAGATCAAATTAACTGATGAACATCATTTTATTATATACTTCTTATGTCCAACCAATCGTTCGTGGAGTCAAACCAATCCTTCAAACTATAGGCATGTACTATATAGTTAGAATCTATTGTTAAAAGAATCTTTAAGACTAATTTAGTATATAGAGCTTACATATTTTTATTATAATGCTTTTAGAGTTTAAAATGTCAACTATGAGTACTTTAACTCGACATTATTGTACAATTTAGATTTATAGGACAGGTTTTGCAATGTTTCAATTAGCATACACGTTTATTTGAATTGTTTTCTTGTATACAGTAATAACAAATAGTATTATGGTGTTTAACTGTATATACTATTCTTTTTTTTTTTAGAATAATAGCACAGTAGTCATGAATATAATATAGTAGTAGAACAGAACCAGTATATTAGTTAGAACAGAATATATTTGGATATAGCACAGTAGTTAGAATTCTAAACTTAGCATGGTATTTAGAACTGGACTTAGTGCAATAGTTTGAACTGGAACATAGCAAGGTAATTTGAATTGAGACATAGTATAGTAGTTTAAACTGAGATATAGCATGGTATATAGTTTGAAATAGATATAGTATAGTAGTTTAACATATTTAAATATAGCATAGTAGCTTAATTTTAGACATAATACGTAGAAGTTTGATTTGTATATAGCATAGTAATTGTAAAATATTTTTATACTAATAAACTAGCATGTTCTTATATTATATATATATCACTATTTCAAAATATTTCAAAAAATTTTTAAATAAATAGAATATTGCTTGATTAAATGGTTTTGCAATTGCGATTGCAACCATGATTATTAATCATAAAAAATTAATTATAGAGGGTACAAAATTATTTTAACTGCAATAATATTAATAATAAAGCTGATTTTATTAAAAATTTAATAATTATTGTACTAAGAACTAAACAAAAATTCAAAAAAAGAAACTGTAGCCAACAAACAACACCACAAATTTACCAACGAAAAACCAACTAGCGATACCACAAGCCCAACATGAAAGACTAACTATCAATATCACAACCCCAGTAATGAAAGCCTATTAATGACATCACAACGAGTTCTAGTAACAAGACTGACTAATAGCATCACAAGCCACAACAATGAAAAGAAGTACTGAAATTCGAACTGTTTTATGAACAAAATAGAGAAAGCATGAAGTTAGTACAAGAACTAAATACAAAAATAAAAATAAAAAACCTAACAAATGATAATAGTAACAAAAGTGTACTGAAATAAATAAAAAAAGACGACCAACAATTATGTGACAATCTTGTTATGATTCTGAAGAATATAAAAAATTAAAAATACTTATATATTAGTACGTTGTGTAACTGGTCATTATAGATATTTTAATTCAAATTACGAAAAGCAAAAATTAAAAAAAATTAAGATCAAAAACAAAAATCTAATCTTGTAATACATAGTTTTGATTTCTTTCACATATTTTAAATCCATGCTTTAAATTTTATTGTTGTCAACCAGCTGACGCACATTGCATATTGTGTAACCATATTTTTGGGTGTGTCAAAATAAACAAAAAAAACAAATCAGTGAATATATACAAAGTGTGAAGCCAGAAGTCATTTTAAAAAAGAATATTTCTAATTTATACCACAGGTGATTATTACGTGTAGTCAATTTGCCAATTAAAATTCAACATGTAAATCAATTTTTGTGTAACAAAAACAAAGAAAATTTTAAAAATTGCTAAAATTGCTTCTAACCTAAAAACTTGCCTATAAAACTACTTTTTTTTATGCTATTTTTTACTATATACAAAGCACTTTTCTAATTCCTAACCCTTACCATAACCCTAATATTATTTTTGGTTTGATAAAATGATTTATTTTTATTTATGCATTGTAGATCACAGGTGCATTAGTTATTTTTCTTAAAAAATATATATATAGAACCAGAATTATAAAGAGCCTCATCTCGCTCGGTTGGGAGCTATATAAAAAATCCAATAAAATATTTTGTTCATATATTTTCATATTTATATTTAAAACAAAGCTTTATGTTCTAATCATTGAACTCATTATTATGATAAAAAAAAAAAAAAAAAAAGGAAATTTTAAAAAACGTTGATTTGTATTTACCAAATTTAAATAAAACATTGTCAATATGAAACATTGTTAATATGTTATTGTTACGATGCCTGCAAATTGGACGGCGAAGCCGCCCCGCATGTGCAATTTCTAGTTATGTATTAATTGAAAATGAATTTTTAGAATTTACAAATAACTTTTATTCATGAGTATATATTTGAATATATTTATTTAAACCACATTAGTGACAGACAAAAATTTACTTAAAACATTTTTGGTTTACTTTAAAGATGTGAAAAGTCTGGTTCGTTCCAACTCAACTCCAAAAGTCGAGTCTTTGTTAAACTAAAACTTGGGACTTTCGATTCGCATCTGCCCGTGCGTCTAATATATTTATATATAACGTAAAAAAATGTTTATTCATGCATACTTTGCTTCCTTGCATGCATTCACTTTTTTTAATGTACTAGACGCACGTGCAGATGCGAGTCGAAAGTCCCAAATCTTATTTGGGACCGAACTTTTAACAAAGGTTCGACTTTTGAAGTTGAGTTGGGAGTGAACCGGACTTTCACATCCTTAATTTACTTATTATTAAAACTTATAATTTTCTTATTTCTACTAGAATTATTAATTTATTAAATGAAAAAACTAAACTAGGAAATAAAAAAAAAAAACCATAGAAAGAATAAAGTTTGATATTTTTTTCTTAAAAAAAAACAGAGTAAACGTCGATTATATAAATATAAAAAAAATTTTTTTTTTAATACACACTTTTAACATGAGTCAGACAGGCACTGAACTTCGTGAACTCGGATGGAATTATCAAAATGGCATCGGGGTTGAAAAGAATGAACGCAAGGCATTTGATTACTATCAAAAATCGGCTGAAATGGGGGATGCTGATGGAACATTTTATGTTGGATGTTGTTATGATAACGGAATCGGAGTTGAAAAGGATGAACATAAGGCATTCTTTTATTATCAAAAATCTGCTGATATGGGGAACGCCAGTGGAACATATAATGTTGGATGGAATTATCAACACGGCATCGGAGTTGAAAAGGATGAACATAAGGCATTCTTTTATTATCAAAAAATCTGCTGATATGGGGCACGTTGGCGGAACATATAATGTTGGATATTTTTATGAAAATGGAGTTGGAGTTGAAAAGGATGAACATAAGGCATTCTTTTATTTTCAAAAATCTGCTGATATGGGGAACGCCAGTGGAACATATAATGTTGGATGGTATTATGAAAATGGAATTGGAGTTGAAAAGGATGAACATAAGGCATTCTTTTATTATCAAAAATCTGCTGAGATGGGGCACGCTACTGGAACGTATTATGTTGGAAATTGTTATCGTGACGGAATCGGAGTTGAAAAGGATGAACATAAGGCATTCTTTTATTTGAAAAAATCTATTGATATGGGGTACACTAAGGGTATGAATAATCTTGGTGATTGTTATCATAACGGAATAGGAGTTATAAAAGACGGACGTAAAGCATTCGAATGTTACAAAAAGGCAGCTAATATGAATGAACTTAGTGGAAAAATTAATCTTAGTGAATGTTACCGGAATGGAATTGGAGTACAAAGAGATATTCAAAGAGCTAATCATTGGTATCGAAAAGTAAGAAGTCTTAAAAAAATAAATAAAATTCCTCATGAAGAAATCGATGATGGTGTTAAAGAAATCTTAAACGATGAAAAATATAAAATATTATGGATTAATTACAATGATCTCAATGATATTAGAGAAATAGGAAAAGGCGGATTTGCTACTGTATTTTACGCATATTGGCACGATAGAAATAATGGTTTTTATGAACATGTTGCACTTAAAGTTATTCACAATTCGAATAAAAATGTTGAAGACTTCATTCAAGAATTGAAGTATTATTGTGATATAGGTTATGAAAATCCATCATTTTTAGAATGTTATGGAGTATCAAGAGACGATACCACTAAAGATTATATTATTATTTTGAAATATGCAAAAGAAGGTTCATTACGTCAGAATCTCGAAACTGTATCTCAATTGGAATGGAAAAATAAATTAGATATATTATATTGTATTGCTTCTGATCTTGAAGCAATTCATTCTCAAGAATTGATTCATCGAGATTTGCATTCTGGTAATATTTTGCAAGGCACTTTACACAGTGCATACATTACCGATTTGGGACTTTCAGCATCATCTGATATTAAACAAGAAGGTGAGATCAGTGATGTTTTGCCGTATATAGCGCCAGAAGTCTTACAAGGAGAACCATTCACTCAAGAGGCGGATATTTACAGCCTCGGTATAATTATGACGGAGTTAGCAACAGGAAAGAGAGCGTTTGATGGTGTGCCTTTTGATACTAAACTTACAGTGAGAATTTGTCGAGGCGAACGACCTGGATTTGGTGAGAAAACACCAAAATGCTATGTAAAATTGGCCAAGAGATGCATGGATCCTGATCTAAATAAACGACCAACGGCAACAGTTATTTGTCACAGAGTTGGATATTGGCTTGACACGATGAAGCAAGATGATGATGATGATAATGAGGTCAAAAAGCAATTGTTTGAAGCGGATAATATTAAACCAAAATTAAAATCACCGATTCATCCAAATGATATGTACACGAGTAAATCGGTTAACACCAGAAAGATAACGGAAGCGCTAAGATCAAAAACTCAAGACGTAAATTCTTAATATCATCTTTCTAAGATTGCCGAGGAAGAGATCAACCAAAGGATTGAGTCTGTCGAGATCATTGATGATTGATTATTATTATTATTATTATTTATGAAAAATGTAATTTTTTTTTATTTTTTAAGATGCATATTATAAATATAAATTATATACTGTAATAAAAACAAATTTTTTATTAAAAAAAACCATTTACGGTAATCAATTGTTTTTTTTAAAAAAAAAAAAAAAAAAAGAAATCATTAACATTTATTATAATATTTTAATAACCATGAGGGTAGATTCTAACCCAACCAATTGAACCGTTTTTCTTATATAAATTTGTTTTGAGTAAACTTTTATTCTGACAGCTAACTTTGTAAAACATATGAGAACTGGTCTTGGAAAATGTCATTCTGGGAATTCTAGAATTCTCCGATTGATTAATAACATCATGTTCCTAATTCTTAATTATACCCTAAAGAATTTTTTTTTAAATTATGAATTAGGGACATGACGTTATTAATCAATTGGTGAATTCCAAATTTCCACATTTGTCTGACCAGTTCTCATATCTTGTTAAGAAGAACGGTATAACTGATTATTCTAGATCGGAGTTTTCTAAATTGTACGAAAGTCTACATTCCTTTTTATAAAAACTTCTCTGCTACACGTTTTTACAATCATCAATGGCTTAACTATACAATATAATTCGTGAGCCAGTATTAAATTTGTATCATTTGTGACCTAAATCATCCAAGTTTGATCATTGAATCACAAGTTATCATGGTTTAATAAGTCATTATTAATTCGTGTGTCAAGTACGAATTTAGTTGAAAAAAAGATATATATAACGATAATACGCAATGCTTTAAAGAAACTAAATTATTGCTGCGTCATTCAGAAGGGTTAAAAAGAAAAGAGCAATTCAGCAGAAAATATGGTGTACAATAATAATTTTCCTATTTGTCGATTTTCAATTATCAGTTATTCTAAAATTATAAAAACATGACTTAACAAATAATGACTCAAATAAATAATATTGCTAACTCTCAATATGCGAAAGAGGCGTCGAACTATATTAAAATTTTAAATGAATTGCGTCGCGTCGGTGCTCATTTTGCTGTTATCTTTTCCCACAATCGTTTTTTGTGGAAATCAATCTGCAAGCAAAAGTAGCTTGCTTGAGGCGATTTCAGGCGTTAAGACATATAAAATTCTTATTATTCTACTACTGTACGTCTCAAATTCAAGATGGATAAAATAGAACGTTATTTTTTAAAATCATAGTTACTGTACTAAGTCTGATGGAACTTGCACTCGTTGTGTAATGGAATTTAGGCTAATCGAATTTCCTGAAGCATGGTCATGCCCAGTTTCTCTTCGTAAAGAATGTATGATGAAAAATGAAAAGCGTGAAACTAAATTTGGTAGCCCGATCGATGATCCAGAATTAATGGCACGTCGTGACCAAAAAGCGTTATTAAATCCTATAACTGAAAAGCAAATAATTCTCAATTAAGCGGCCTTAAGTTTACGAAAAAATGTTGTATGGATTGAAATTAAAGGTTCCGGTGTCCCAAACTTAAGCTCAGGGACGATGATTTTCTGCAAAATGCAGAATGCGCAGTTCGGAATTTAAACTAGAATTGATTTGGACAAATCAAATTGCTTATTTATTTGAAGTTTTAACGGAAATCCTTGGAAGGATAAATAATCAGTTAACACAAAAACATGATCGTGGTTTGTAGAAGTTTAGTACATTAGCAATGGGTTTTTTTGCGCAGAATAGAAAATTTTTGGTGCAAAATTCACGGAATTTGAATTTTTTTTTTTCGCATAAATATAAATTTTATTATTGCAGAATTACAGAAATTAGGAGTAAATAACCGCAGAATTTGGGTTTAGTTGCCGCAGAAATCATCCAGCTTCTTAAACTCTGTTCACGTGATCCGAATACTGCATTTTACTTTGCACAGCCCGGTCGGTAATTTTCATAAGCATTAAAAAGTTACCGGCAAATTTTAGTAAAGCTTTAGGTTTTTAAAGTTCGTTTAATAATAAACTATAATATTTTTATGCGAGATTGTTTAAACAAACTGATGGTAGCAAATATTGATTAAGAAGTATATTTTGTTATTTTGGAATGCTATTTTTTTTTGGTGATGCAGAATGCCGCAGAATTTACGGTTTGAGGTGTATGCAGATAGACCGCGGAATTTAAACTAGAATTGATTTGAACAAATCAAATTGCTTATTTATTTTAAGTTTTAACGGAAATTCTTGGAAGGATAAATAATAAGTTAACACAAAAACACGATCGTGGTTTGTAGAAGTTTAGTACATTAGCAATGGGTTTTTTTTGCGCAGAATAGAAAATTTTTGGTGCAAAAATTCACGGAATTTGAATTTTTTTTACGCTATAAATTTTATTATTGCAGAATTACAGAAATTAGGAGTAAATAACCGCAGAAATCATCGTCTAATCTCTGTTCACGTGATCCGAATACTGTATTTTACTTTGCACTAGTTTTAAAGCCCGGTCGGTAATTTTCATAAGCATTAAAAAGTTACCGGCAAATTTTAGTAAAACTTTAGGTTTTTAAAGTTCATTTAATAATAAATATAATATTTTTATGCGAGATTTTTTAAACAAAACTGGTGGTAGCAAATATTGATTACGAAGTATATTTTGTTATTTTGGAATGCTATTTTTTTTTTTTTTGGACCAAATATTTTATAAATCTATAATTAATAATAAACAGATTTTTATTCAAATTGATAAAAATCAACGGATCAAAATAGATAGCTAAGCGAGAATATATTGAAACCAATTTGGTTAGATAGTAGAAAATTTCATAAGTAATTTCAAATGACTAATATTATAAAATGAATAGGAGCTATAAGAATTGTTTTTTTGTCATTTTCGTCCCTTTTTCGCAAAAAATTAATTATCTCGTGAACTACAGAACTATTGATCATAATCACATGATTTTGATACCATTCGATTTGTCTCATTGAGACGAATCGAATGGTATCAAAGTCATATAATCATTATCAATAGTTCACGAGATAATTAATTTTTTGTGAAAGAATGTTTTTTTTGTCAATTTCGTCCCTTTTTATACCGTATGAATTCAGATAAATTTAATAAGTTACCTAATTTGAAAGTATAATATAATTTCTAATAATAGTTTCATTGTTTGAATAAGGATAAAAACAGAATGCTGATGCAAGTGAGCTAGTGCTGCATCAATTATCTGCATCCAAACTCTTTTGCTAAATTCCACCGTTTTTAGTAACTTAAAACTTTATACGTACATACCTGATACGTTCGTACGTACGAATCGGTCTGTATTACGTATAAAGTTTAAAGACTATTTTGACTGATGTGACACAAAGAATTCAACCAATAATAGTGATACCTGGCCAATAATAGTTACTATTTCTGAAAGCATACTCCGTCTCAGTTTATAATTAATTACACTGAAATAAGCTATATATTTCTTTATAAATAAAGTTTAATATTTAGTACTATTCGTTAGACACATCCAAACGATAATACGTTCTTCGTTATCAGAGTGTAACCAATCTAGGGATTTAGCTCCTATAGCTATGGGTAAGGTTCAAAAATAATAACGATTGTTATATTCTTAAACAATAACGAAGTAACAATTAGCACAAATAATTATAACGGGTGAGACTTCATATCTAATTACTTGGGGATGGTCTCTTCGGCCAACACTGTCTTCTCTTTATATGTTAATTAAACTTCAGAACGAATATGGACTTTATTGAGTCAATTGAAGGTTAATTTTATAAATGATAATCGTTGAAGCGGTTCTTTCCTAACATATACATCATTCTCTCAGATTTACACAGTCGTCGTTTTCATGTTACATAATTATATTTTCAGTAACACCACCTTTATACACAATCCACCCGATCTGTCCTAATCTCATATTACACCTCAATTGGAAAATAATTCGCTACAATTTCTAATTTTGGGTGCTTGGCGCAATTGCAGATCCATATAAAGTCTCAATGAGACAACAGGTTTCTTACAAGTTTCAATTTCAAATGAGTCCGGGTTTATCAATAAAGACAAATAATGAAAGTTCTTATAGAGGAAAGAAATGAAACTAAATGGAAATTGAATATAACAAATGAGTATATAGAATAAAAAAAATAAAAAGAAATAACTTGGGTACGTCATGAAGGAATCGTGACATAAGGACTCTATTTTATTCCGATATGAACAAAAAAAATTTTTTTATCCAATCAAATCAAAATTCAATTTTTTTTGTAAAAAATAAAATCAAATTTTTTTGTTTACGTCTAATTTCCTTTTTGAGTTTGTATCACTCGCAAAATAAGTAAAATCCCCGAGAGGTAATAAAATAAAAATAGATTGAGTTTGAAAAGTATGTACAAAGTGTGAGGCCAGAAGTCATTTTTTAAAAAAAATATATAGAACCAGAATTGTAAAGAACCTCATTTCTCTCGGTCGGGAGCTATATAAAAAATCCAATAAATATTTTGTTTATATATTTTCATATTTATATTTAAAACAAAGCTTTATGTTCTAATCATTGAACTCATTATTATGATAAAAAAAAAAAATAAAAAGGAAATTTTAAAAAATATCAGATATGATTTGTATTTACCAAATTTAAATAAAACATTGTCAATATGAAACATTGTTAATATGTTATTGTTACGATGCCTGCAAATTGGACGGCGAAGCCGCCCGCATGTGCAATTTCTAGTTATGTATTAATTGGAAATGAGTTTTTAGAATTTATCATTCATGTACTGTATACAGTAATATATTTGATTTATATTTATTTAAACTACATTAGTGATAAACAAAATTTTTACTTAAACATTTTTGGTTTACTTTAAAGATGTGAAAAGTCTGGTTCGTTCCAACTCAACTCCAAAAGTCGAGTAGTCTTTGTTAAACTAAAACTTGGGACTTTCAACTCGCATCTGCCCGTGCGTCTAATATATATTTATATATAACGTAAAAAAATGTCTATTCATGCATACTTTGCTTCCTTGCATGCATTCAACTTTTTTTTTTTTTTTTTTTTTAAATGTGCTAGACGCACGTGCAGATGCGAGTCGAAAGTCCCAAATCTTATTTGGGACCGAACTTTTTAACAAAGGTTCGACTTTTGAAGTTGAGTTGGGAGTGAACCGGACTTTCACATCCTTAATTTACTTATTATTAAAACTTATAATTTTCTTATTTCTACTAGAATTATTAATATATATTAAATGAAAAAACTAAACTAGGAAATAAAAAAAAAACCATAGAAAGAATAAAGTTTGATATTTTTTTCTTAAAAAACAGAGTAAACGTCGATTATATAAATATAAAAAAAAAAATTTTTTTTTAATACACATCTTTAACATGAGTCAGACAGGCACTGAACTTCGTGAACTCGGATGGAATTATCAAAACGGTATTGGTGTTGAAAAAAATGATCGCAAAGCATTCGATTATTATCAAAAATCAGCAGAAATAGGTCATGCGGTTGGAATGTTTGATGTTGGTTATTGTTATCATTTTGGAATTGGTGTTGAAAAGGATGAACATAGATCTTTTTTTTATTATCAAAAATCTGCCGAGTTAGGACACGTTGGTGGAACATGTATGGTGGGATATTGTTATGAACATGGAATCGGAGTTGAAAAGAATGAAAATAAAGCATTCGTTTATTATCAAAAATCAGCTGATATGGGGGACGTTAATGGATTATATCAGGTTGGATACTGTTATGAAAGTGGAATCGGTGTTGAAAAGGATAAATATAAAGCATTCTTTTATTATCAAAAATCAGCTGAGACGGGTAATGTTGAAGGAATATTTGCTCTTGGAAATTGTTATGGTGACGGAATCGGTGTTGACAAAGATGAAAATAAAGCATTCATTTATTACCAAAAATCTGCAGAGATGGGAAACGCTGTTGGTGCATTTAATGTTGGTTATTTTTATCTAAATGGAATTGGAATTGAAAAGGATGTACATAAAGCATTCATTTATTATCAAAAATCTGCAGAGATGGGTGACGTTAATGGAATATATCAGGTTGGATATTGTTATGAAAGTGGAATAGGTGTTGAAAATGATGAATATAAGGCATTTTTTTATTATCAACAATCAGCTGAGATGGGTCACGTTGGTGGAACATGTATGGTGGGATATTTTTATGAAAATGGAATCGGTGTTGAAAAGAATGAACATGAGGCATTCTTTTATTATCAAAAATCTGCAGAAATGGGTGATGTCGATGGAATATTTGCACTTGGAAATTGTTATAATAACGGGGTCGGAGTTGAAAAGGATGAAACTAAAGCATTCTTTTATTATCAAAGATCAGCTGAGATGGGCAACGTCGATGGAATATTTGCACTTGGAAATTGTTATGGTGGCGGAATCGGTGTTGAAAAAGATGAAAGTAAAGCATTCATTTATTTTCAAAAATCTGCAGAGATGGGAAACGCTGTTGGAACATTTAATGTTGGGTATTATTATCAAAATGGAATTGGAGTTGAAAAGGATGAATATAAAGCATTCTTTTATTATCAAGAATCTGCAGAGATGGGTGACGTTAAAGGAACTTATAATGTTGGATGTTGTTATAATGACGGATTTGGTGTTGAAAAGGATAAACATAAGGCATTCAGTTATTTTCAAAAATCAGCTGAGATGGGGAATATCGATGGAATGTTTGCACTTGGAAATTGTTATGGTGACGGAATCGGGGTTGAAAAGGATGAAAATAAGGCATTCTTTTATTTTCAAAAATCTGCAGAGATGGGAAACGCTATTGGAACATATATGGTTGGATATTGTTATCAAAATGGATTTGGTGTTGAAAAGGATGAACATAAGGCATCCTTTTATTATCAAAAATCAGCAGAGTTGAGGGACGTTGAAGGAACATGTGCACTTGGAAATTGTTATGAAAAAGGAATCGGATTTGAAAAGGATGAACATAAGGCATTCTTTTATTATCAAAAATCTGCAGAAATGGGTGATGCAGAGGGAACATGCGCACTTGGAAATTGTTATAAAAAAGGAATCGGTGTTGAAAAGGATGAATATAAGGCATTCTTTTATTATCAAAAATCTGCAGAGATGGGGAACGTTAAAGGAACTTATAATGTTGGATGTTGTTATGATGACGGATTCGGAGTTGAAATGGATGAACAAAAGGCATTATTTTATTATCAAAAATCGGCTGATATGGGGCACGCTATGAGTATGAATAGTCTTGGTAATTGTTATCGTGACGGAACAGGGGTAATAAAAGATGAGCGTAAAGCTTTTGAATACTACAAAAGGGCAGCTAATCTTAATGAACTTAGTGGAATAATTAACCTTAGTGAATGTTACCGAAATGGGATTGGTGTACAAAGAGATATTCAAAGAGCTAATCATTGGTATCGAAAAGTAAGAAGCCTTAAAAAAATAAATAAAATTTCTGATGAAGAAATTGATGATGGTGTTAAAGAAATCTTAAACGATGAAAAATATAAAATATCTTGGATTGATTACAATGAATTCGAAAATATTAGAGAAATAGGAAAAGGTGGATTTGCTACTGTATTTTACGCATATTGGTTTAATCAAAATGATAATATTTATAAGAACGTTGCACTTAAAATTATTCACAATTCGAGTAAAAATGTTGAAGTCTTTGTTCAAGAATTGAAGTATTATTGTGATATAGGTTATGAAAATCCATCATTTTTAGAATGTCATGGAGTATCAAGAGACGATATCACTAAAAATTATATTATTGTTTTGAATTATGCAAGTTATGGCTCACTACGTCAGAATCTCGAAACTGTATCTCAATTGGTGTGGAAAGATAAATTAAATATATTATATTGTATTGCTTCTGATCTTGAAGCAATTCATTCTCAAGAATTGGTTCATCGAAATTTGCATTCTGGTAATATTTTACAAACAAATTTACACAGTGCGTACATTACTGATTTGGGACTTTCAGCATCATCTGATGTTGAAAGCGAGATTAATGGTGTTATGCCATATGTAGCGCCAGAAGTTTTACAAGGAGAACAATTCACTCAAGAGGCGGATATTTACAGCCTCGGTATTATTATGACGGAGTTAGCAACAGGAAAGAGAGCGTTTGATGGAGTGCCTTTTGATATTAAACTTTCAGTGAGAATTTGTCGAGGTGAACGACCTGGATTTGGTGAGGGAATACCAAAGTGTTATATAAAATTTGTCAAGAGATGCTTGGATCCTGATCCAAATAAACGGCCAACGGCAACAAATGTTTGTCTCAAAATTGGAAATTGGCTTGAAGAGATGGAACAATATGATGATGATGATAATGAAGTCAAGAAGCAATTTTTTGAAGCGGATAATATCAAACCAAACTTCAATTCACCGATTCACCCAAATGATATGTACACGAGTAAATTGATTAACACCAAAAAGATAACGGAAGCGTTAATATCAAAGATTCAAGACATAAATTCTCAATATCATCTTTCTAAGATCACCAAGGAAGAGATAAGCCAAAAGATTGAATCTGTTGAGATCACTGATACTGATAATTATAGTTGCGGTTGTTTTCCTAAATTCTGGGTCACCCTAAAAAAAATTTTTCGATAATATTTTTCGATAAGCTATTTGTCTTGTGTTACGCGACATATATATATAGTAATTCATTTGCACAAAAATCGTCAAATACGATACTTTTAAAAACATAACTGTTGGAAAATAGTTGAAGAGAACTCAGAAGGCTTGTCAGTTCGAGTAATTGCTTACATTTGGGTGTTAGCAAATCTTCTGTGAGTCGAGTTCTCAAACAATTTTAAAAGTATGGCTGTGTTGAAGAATTACCGTCACGTTAAACATTATACAGTACTATAAATTTAAAAACGTTACTTTATTAAACATCATAGACAATTATTTCAACTTGTGTTGCATTTTTTAGTTGACAAACTCTTGATTGTATTTTTGTTAGCGCCTACTCGTTTAGTATGGAGTGTTACGCATTAAAAAGGTTAATTTTGCCAATTTTTTATTTTTTTTTTCAGTAAAAAGTTTTTTATTTTTATTTATAGATCATTTAAATTCGATTTACTTAAATATTTATGTTCCGAACTTTTTTTAATGATCTATTAATTGGGATAAGCATGTTATACATATCAGATAAGGCGAACATTTAATAAAGGTGTTACATTGCTGTAATAGTAGCATCAAAATTTGGTTTATTACTGATCATGCACTAATCAATAAATTATCGATAGAACAAACTTTCCAAATTGACTCAATAAAATTTATTGTTCACATGTACAATTTTTAATCAGTTTTATATAATACCGATATATTTACTAGATCATGAATATAATTAATTCAGATCGTAAGATATCTTCAATCTTTTATAAAAGTTGGTTCTAATATAACGTCTTGAATATTGTGTATTTTGGATTATTTTTAATAAAATGCAGGTTTTTGAGAGCTTTTCTTGCTACTTTGTTTTTTTTTTTTTAATGTATTTAATTGGTAGCCTTTGAAACATCACAAAACCATTTAACGCATAGAAAATTTTTTATTCAATTACGATCAAGGGTGTTGTGCTTATATTATATTAATTACCGTTTAAAAACCGTGACCCGGTACTTTATGTATGACGCATGATAAAATTACGAGCATGGAGAACTTTCGCATTTTTCGGAAAAGCACGGGATTTTTCATGCGGCAATTGACCAATCAGAAATCACATTTTCAGCACATGATATAAACAGATGGATAATCATTGAACTACGCAGGCAATCAATAGACGTAATTCATATATTATTATTTCTATTATAGTTTAACTTAGAAGTAAAATAAGTCACGTTTTAAAAGAATAAAACTTTTCACCCAGATTATAAAACAATTTACAAGCATAGAAACTTTATTAGAAAAGTTTTTAATAAGAAGTTACACGTTCTTTATTAATATTCTTAAACTTTTTTATCGTACATAATAAAACAACCTCTATTGAATTAAATATCTTTTGAAGAATATACATATTTCGAAAACAGTCTGTAAAGGTTATAATAAAACCATGAGTTAATTATTTAAATAATAACAGATAAGAAAAAACTGAAAAACAACGTTGAACTTTGCGAATTGTGCGGTAAAATATACTTATATTACCTCTTACTATAGAGAAGATAGTACTTCAACCGTTAAAAGAACGACCTTTTCCAGTGATGCAGCATGATGCAGCACGATGCAACTTCAGTTTCTTGAAAAGATGTTCTCTACAAAGCTATTTTATTAGTAAAGTATTGCGTGATTGGATTGGTTTTTTAAAGTTAACTTATACCTGAAAATTCTGGTTTTATACTACCATTCTATATAAATACTCATGTAATGTCAATCAGCATGATTAAAAATCCATTTGATTGGCTGATTGACAAAATTTTTTTTATATTGCTTAAATAAGGAAAAGCCCATTTTTACTTATATGCAAACTAGGTTACATTCATATTAACCATCGATGAAACTTCACCACTACCTTAGCAGTTCGCTTGTTTTCTTACCTTCAAATTTAATCTGGTATAATCAGATTCAATAAAAAGTTTTATTATGTCGTTGTTTTCCAAAAAATATGACCTTTTATGTTCAACTAACTTCTACTTATACTATTTGAAACTAAGAAGCCGAACGTATATTCGACTTTTTATTTTGTACTTACCAGGAAATAAGTAGATCAACCTAGCCAACACCATGCCTCAACCAAACACTCAAGCCTTGTATAGCTTTACTGGATATTTCTAATTTATTTGACTTTTTTTTTAAATTTTAAAATTTGCGTGTAAGTAAAACTAGCTTCTTAATTTTTTTTTTTTTACCAACTATTAATTTCGCTAATTCTATTAACTAAATCTAATTCTAGAGATTCTTGTCTATTTAATTGATCGATTTCTGTCTCTTCTGAATTATTGTTATCCTCTTCAGTATCTTCTTGCGCATCGTCGTCCAAATCTTTGTCAAAATTTTTTTCTGAATTTAAACCATTTAAAAATGCATTAACATTTTTCCATATTCCCTTTTTGTAGTAATTTAAACAATGTCTGCATTTTTTCTCCATCGAATTATAGCATTCGAGGTGAAATCTGTGGCCACATATTAAAATAATTGTTTGATCATTTATATTCAATATTTTATAACAATGATCACAATTATTGAATAAGGGAGGAAATAGTGTGCTATATCCGGTTGGCATACTTGTTATGTCTATTTCACCTAAAGTAGGAAGATTATATGAGGTGGGTAATTCTTTTTTTTTTCGTCGTTTTAATGGAGATGGAATTTTACTACTGACTAAATTAGTTTCTTTGTTTTTCCTGTAAATTTCTTGAAATTGTGAAATAAGAAAAATACAGGTTTTAGTAGTTAAAAATTTCAGATCTCGCAGTGAATACGGGTAACGTTTCGTAGTTGAAAACATCTCACGGAATGCTGAATATTTATGAAAATCTAAAAGATAAGCCTGTTTTTGTATATTGTCAGCAGCATCCTTTGGAGATGTTGTAGCACGTATTCTACTATGCATGTTTTCGACCCAATAATCGTTAAATTGAACTAAATTTTTTTTAATTGCTTCTCTCATTGGATGCTCAATCTTTTCCCAATAGAATAGGTCCGATAAAAATGCCAACGGAGCCTTATTATAATTTTTACGATGCCATCGCAAGGCGAAGGTCCATATACGAAAAATCGTTTCTACGTAATTATCGAAGGATCCAGATCGAAATAACAAAGCATATATATCGAGGGAAGCAGGTACGATATTGTCCAACAGCTCCATAATAACCTGATACTCGATATTTTTTTGTAAAAAAATAAATTTTTTTACAATATGCTCTTTAATCTCGATCCATGCAGTAAATGCCAATTCGAGTAGAAGATTCGTTCTCCACGGTCTAGGTTTTTTGGCCAAAATTTTTCTTTCCCCAAACACAAAATGAAAGAGCTTTTCGAAGAATGGGTAATAAATTTTCATTACCTGCTCTTTTGTATTAAGAGCGACGTGCAAGGGCCCAAGTAAAGGAACAACCGATACAATTTCTTTCGGTATTGAATTTTCATTTTTTTTATGAAAATGGGTAAGTGCTTGACGAATATAACGCTGACCCGGCCAGTCAGCAACAATCGGCGCTACATTACCATCAAGATGACCTATTTCTTTATTATAGTCGAAAACAATATTTAATGCATTTAGGTAATCTTGCATGGAATGTAGCTGTTGTTCCTTTACTCCTACTAACATTGCACCTTTCATTTTGCGCTCTTCCTTTCGTTCCTCGATGGCATTATCATAAAAATGGATTGAAAGCTGTTCGATTCTATCAAAATTAGAAAAAGAACTATTCCATTGAGCCATCCGTCGCGAATACGATAAATCGAAGCAATACTGATATTGGTTAATAAGTTTTTCACAAACAATAGAAGCGTCAATATTATTGGGATTATGGACAGACTTATTATTAAACATAATTGGTACGGGATCGGATTTTTCAACACTTTTAGCCACACATGTCGCTAGGTGAACTGCACTCGAAAGAGATGTGCAGTCTGGACGTCGATTTTCATGGATGTTATGATAATCATCCAGGTTGTATATGCACAGATTATTTTTGTTTTCATCGAAATATTTTTTTACTCTTATCGGATGTTCGTCAGCAATTTTTTTTTTGTAGTTATATACGGTCTGATGAGTAACTGATACTCCAGCACTACTTAATGCATTAATTGCATCGCAAGTTACTCCAGATCCTGCAAGATACAAAGCAAGCTCCAGTTTAAAATTATTAACATGCTGATTACGTATTCCCGCCATTAAGTATAAGATCGCGACAATTTTTTTTCGATCTTCTTTTTTATTATAAGGTGAGCGGTCCCGCGGTATTAATATAGCACACATATCAGCAAAAAAATTGGTTAAATTAGGGTCAGTTTCCTTAAGCATTTTATCGAATTCATTAGGGTCAAGTATCACATTATCATGTCTTTTTGTATATAACACGCTAGTCATTTGTTTAATTTGATCACCAATTAATGGTTTAACTGGTAATGTTGTTGGAATAAATGCTTGTGCGGGCGCGGATGTTGGTTCAGGTAATTGATTTTCAACAATAGCCGTATAATGTGGACTACAAATTTGATAACCGGGTTGCAAATAAGGATACAAGCGAAGATTTCCTTTAGCGGATGCTTTTCTTATAGCCAAGTTACTTAAACATCGAAAATCATTAGAGCTTTTATTACAATTATAGATAGAACAGGGGCCATGATTAATTTTGCTCTTCGGCATTTTATCGCGAGTTTTTTGAAAATTACTATATTTGGCGCGCTTATTATTTGACATAATTTTTATTTAAACCAATTATTCGCGTTATTAATACTACTTGACGAGATTGAAATGATCGAAATGATCGAAAATAAATATAAAAAAAAAAAAACGTAAACTTTTAAATATAATTTTTATGAATGTGTAAAAAAAATTAAATCTATGCCGAAAGGATGTAAGTAGAGCATATTCGGCGTATTTTTCGAAAGTTATATTTTCGATATGAGCCAATCAAATTTTAAATTTTAATTTGACTAAGATCAAATTTTTAGCCAATCAAATAGATTTTTAATCATGCTATGTCAATCCCAGAAATCATCAGAATCGAAAGTCCTCCATGCTAAAATTACGTGTTAAGTAATTTATCAGTTATGTAACAACCCTAGATATCGTAAATAAAAATATTAAAAATTGTAACCTATGTAGCTCAACGTCCGTAGCTCTCCCACAAAAAATTGTTCACCCCTGTAATATTGGCCAATCGAATTTCAGGATCAGGTGTAACATAAAATTTGAAACGAAACCACCTTATTACAAAAAAACAAAAATAGCTTTCAATTTTAATTAGGAAACCACCTTCTGCGGCCTAATTAAAAGTGTTCCTTGTGAAATTTTACTAATAGAGTATTCTAATCCTGCGTTATACTCACCCTAACCCCAAATATAACGCGTTTTTTAGGTTTATACGCAACTTTTTACTTAGAAAATAAAAAACGTTTGTTTGACTATCATGTTACACCTGATCTTAAATTTGATTGGCTGGGTGAACAATTTTTTGTGGGAGAGCTACCTAAGTCTACGAAGCTCACCCACAAAAAATTTTTTGGTCATGTGACTTTTTGTGGCGCAAAACTGGCACAAACCAATTGAATTTTAGGATCAGGTGTAATGTAAAACTCGCGCTTTTTATGATTTTTCATAAAAAATCGCTAATAACTCCAAAGTTTGTCTATGTAATTGTCTACTGCGCATTAACAAAAAAAATTCCTTGCAAATTTTGGTATTAATGGCACTCTAACCAAGCATCTAACCCTAATCCTAACCACTTGATTTATTACTTTAATTCTTTCGCTTTATTCGATTGTTTTGATTGTTTGATTTTCACATTACACCTAATCCTAAAATTGATTGGTTTGTGCCACAAAAAAGTCACATAACTGGCAAATTTTTTGTAGGTGAGCTACTATCGTCAAAAATTGTGCATATGGCATGTGATCATTCATAATTTTATAACACTTATAACTATCTCACAGGGATAGTGATGTTCTGTGGTGACAAAACCAAAATTATATGGTGACAAAATTTAAATTATGTGATGTGATGTGAACCAAATTTGCTATTATGCGTGATTCTGCAGTAACTTGACCAATTGTATGCGATTTTGTGACATAAATTTTCAGAACTTTATGGATTTTGTTTCAAAAAAGTTTTCATGACCTTGCTCATAATTTGAGTTCATTCAAATTCTACGTCAGGAGTAGTGATGATACCCGATCAAAAAAATGCTACCCAGATATCTGACAGGTATATCCAGTGGGTTACCCGGGTAATCGACAGATATATCCGGGTATAAAATCCTACCTGATGTACCTGGGTAAGCATAGCGAGCTTTAAATCTGATTGGATGATCGACCGAAATGTTACACAATGTTCCACACTACATATTAGCATAACGTTCTATTCACAAAAACGGAACCGCAGCCACGAGCACAAAACCGCAGATAAAAATTTAGAAACTATACCTTCGGCTCTACAACATACTAAAGTAATTTGAAGTAATTCAGAAGTTAGATGAGAGGACGTTTCAATTTAGCCAATAGCTTACAATATATTAAACTTGGTAAAATGACAGCAATTTCAAAAGGTTTATATTGCTAAGCTACTTTACTTATTATTTTAAAAGTAGACACGTACTGCCAGTAAAATAGCTTAGTAACATGAAGTAATGAAAACATAAGCTTGTAAACTTTATGAGATTAGAACGTAGTATTACGTTTAAGATTATTAAAGCATAGTAATGCGTTAGCTTAGGACTAAGATCAAATTCGTTTGGCATAATTAACTGTTATTCTATGGGTGCCGCCAAGTGAAAACCAGGACTTTTTAAAAATAGGATTCTTAGACAACAGAATATGGACTTTAAACGATATGAATATGTGATCGAAAAACAGTATAATTTATTATTCTAGTCAGAGTCCCCATTCCGTTATGTAAAGTAGAGGTTGGAACCGGTTTTAAATATTCGAGTTTATCACATCTAAATTCGAGTTTATCACACCAAAATTCGAGTTTATCACGTCATTTATTAATAGTTGATGTGATAAACTCAAATTTTGGTGTGATAAACTCGAATTTAGATGTGATAAACTCGAATATTTAAAACCGGTTCCAACCTCTAATGTAAAGAAGTCTATTTTCTGGTTTTTACTTGGCGGCACCCATATACAATTAAAAAATTTGTTATAGTAATATAGTTTTATTGTCTCTTAGAATAAATGTTTCATATTATTAATTTTTTTTGTGCGGTTTGTTTTTTATTTTAATAAGATCTTGAATTATATAACTCTATTTGTATCGGGCTATGGCTTAGACTTAGAGTTGTTAGATTTCATAGTAATGTATTTATTATTAATATCAATTTAATCTCATACATATTAAATATTTAATCGTTACGGTAAAATAATCGTTCAGTAATTAGTTTCATATAAAATGATGTCTTGCCAATTAACCAATCAGAATGAAAGCCCGCTATGCTTACCTATCCGGGTATTATCTGGTATATCTACCCGGGTATTATCCGGGTATGTTTACTCGGGTAGCTGAGTATACAACCCGGATATCTGATTATTTGCAGATAACCCGGATAATATCCTACCCGGGTATCATCACTAGTCAGAAGATACCGAATCTGTGATACTATCTATCGACTTGCCAATAAATTGCCAAATTATGTGACAATTCTTATAAATTGCTATATTATGTGCTATTCTGTGGTGATAAACACCAAATTATATAATTTAAGCATATTTATGTGAATTCTGTGGTATATTATGTGAAACACAGAAAATCACTGTTCCTGCTATCTCAATACAGCACTAACTATTTTATCCATATGACATATAAGGGTGACAAATAGGCATATTACACAAAAATCATAGTCACTTCCCTTAAGGTGATTTTTCTAAAATTCACACCCTAGTGTCACACCATGGTTAGATGGGGTAGGACCCCGAACAATACATATAAAGGTTACATTAGCTTTAATATAAACTTTTTAAAATTTTTATCCACTTTTTATCAGAGCTAATTAGGCATATTTTACATATAATCTTTAATATTTAATAAATTTTAACCAATTATCAAATATAACAACACTTTTTTTAAAAAATTTTACTCAAAAAAAAAAATTTTTTTCAAAAAAAAAATTTTTCTTAAAAAAAAAATTTTTTTTAAAAAAAACTTTTGCAAAAAAAAATTTTTTTCAAAAAAAAATTTTCTTAAAAAAAAAAACTTTTTCTCAAAATAAAATTTTTCTCAAAAAAAAAAATTTTTTCCAAAAAAAAATTTTTCTCAAAAAAAAACTTTTCAAAAAAAAAATTTTTTTTAAAAAAAAACATTAATTTTATCCACTTTTAATAATATAACATTAAAAGCTTTTATCCACTTTTAAATATAACCTTTTGACCAATATCCACTTTTCAAATATAACATTTTTGTAAAAAAGGAATCTTTTTAGCCATAATTTTAATATAACCTCTATATATATTGTTCGGGGTCCTGGTGGGGTGTTGTAAGTTAAAAGGGCCTATTTTTTATATATATTTTATTTTGGTTTAATTTTTAGACTGATCTGGGATTAATCAAATTTCACAATTTTGATTAGTTAAAGATAACAAGTGACTATTGAGTGATCTTGTAATGGGGCATCCATAAATAACATTATATAAAAGGAAAGGAAGGGGTTTAACTAGACTAGTTCAGGTCCGGTTCTGGTTCGGGACCGATAAGGACTGTGGGACTATAGATGCTGGTGAAATTAAACCATTTCACCAAGTAAAATAGTAAAATAGTTTCACTAGAATTACACCAAAATAAAATTTTGGTAAAATGGTAAAATTGGTGATTGGTGAAATTGGTGAAATTGGTGAATTGGTGAATTGGTGAAACAGTGAATTGGTAAAAATAGTGAATTGGTGAATTGGTGAAATGTTGAATTAGTGAATTTTGAAATAGTGAATTGATGAATTGATTGCCTTCTAAAAAAAGCACCTTTCCTTTCATTTATTTCAACAAGATCGATGAATTTGGTTGGTTAGAATAAAATTAAAGTAAAGTTAATTGCTTTTGTTACTTTACAAAATTTATTTTTATATTGTGCATTTTGCATCTAAATTCGAACTTAAACATTTAAAGTTTTGATCTCTAAGTGTACTTGTAAAAACATAAAATGCAAAAATTTGAACAAAACCTAACTTTTGAAAAGCAAATACAGTCCGAATTCCAGACTGAAATAATTCCAGACTCTGGAAATTTACCATTTAACCATTTTGCCATTTTACCATTTCACCATCTCATCATTTCACCAATTCACTGTTATCATTTCACCAATTCACCAATTATACCAATTACACCAATTCACCAGTTACACCAATTACACTATTGCCGATTGGTGATTGGTGAAATAGTGAAATCATTTCACTACTTTGATTTAATTTCACCAGCATATATATTTGGGACTATTAAAGGTCTGGTCCTTGTAAACATAACTGTGATGTTTGTCTTACCCAATCAAATTCCTTGATCAGGTGTAATATAAATCATATGATGTTTGTTTATATCTAACAGTAAATAATTATATTATTTTGAGCCAATAAAATTTTATGCATTAAGATTGATATAATTATTTAAGAACCATTATGGGACCAAAGAACCGGACCGTAATTACTATATTAATGGTCCTCTTAGCAGGATTGGCATAAATAGAATTCAGTTAATAGAAATCTGTCTGATGTCCAGTATCTGAATTGTTCTGTCAAAGCAATAGATATTGGATGAAATATAAATTGTCACAAGAAATTAAATTACTTCATACTGTATTAGCATTAGCATTAGGGAACAAAACTACACAGACCAGTATGGTTGGTATAGGTGAGCAGATCCATAGTACATTAAAATCCATACAGTATAATATTTTATAGTTGTTGTTTGGTTGTAGTGAATTACTCAGTTATACATGGATTCATATTTTGTGCCAAAAGCACAGGATTTAAATAGGAACCCATGTGTATGACTGGGTAGGACCCCAAACAATCTATGTGATCTCATATTTGAAAATTGCTAATGAGGCCGTTTTTTAAAAAAGGTTATATTTGAAAAGTAGGTATTGGAGAAAAAGGTTATATTTAAAAATTTTGAACTTTGTTTTTTTTTTTTTTTAGTAAGTGAGTATAAATTCATTTTTTTTTAGTAAGTGTAAGTTTGTTTTTTTTTAGTGTGCGTAAGTCTATTTTTGTTTAATAAGCATAAGTCTATTTTTTTAGTGAGCGTAAGTTNTGTTTTTTTTAGAGAACATTGTATTTCAAAAAAAGTTAAAGGTGATTTAATGTGTAAAATATAGCTTAATATAGCTTATACATACCAAACCAAAAGTGCTAACCAAAAATAAAAAATTTTTACTATGATGCTCAAATACACCTCATATAGATTATTCAAGATCCTGACTGAGTTATTCACTACAACCCATACTATAACTATCTTATTGCACAGTATTTGATCCATGCAATAAAGTTTTAATATCGGACTGCTATACTATACTGATTTGCTATTTTCTAAGTTATATTTAATTAATTATTAGCATTGGATTAGGGAAGGACCCCGGACATGTAGTACAGAGGTCATACGTTACGCATTTCAGCAAAAACCCCCAAAATTTGAAAAGCAAAAAATCAGTTTTTGGCAATTATCTTGACATCCAGTGGTCCAATTTGAATGAACTTTTTTTAAAATGAAGCTCTCAGTGAGGCGCATCTAATAAAAAAAAGTACATTCAATTCTGATTACTGGATCAAAAGTTATTTAAATAAATAGATTTTGTCATTTTTAGCAAATTAGATCAAAATTGGCCAAAATCCAGTTATAACCTATATGAGAGATGTCCAGGGTCCTATTAGGGATGGTTAGATTGGTTTAGGTTTGGTTTTGGTTTCAAAACCTTTAGATTCTATTTTATAAACCTAAGAACTTGGTTTTTATAACTTAGATTCCAAATCTGGTTTGGTTTAGACTAAGTTCCAAAACCTGGTTCTGGAATTTGGGTTGGTTGAACTAAGTTTTAGAGCCTGGCTCTGGAACCTAGTTTGGTTCAGGTTAGTTTTAGAACCTGGTTCCAGAACCTGGTTCAGTTCATAAGATAACTTTCTTTAAATTGGCTAATGCGAATTAATTATCCAAGTAACTTGTATAATTTAAAGTATTTTTTATATTTCTTTAACAAAAAGATTAGCTATAGCTTCATTTAGTAATACTAGTCAATAAATAAAAAATTAACTCAAGTTGATTAGTCGACTTAGCCAAGTCAATAGTTAAAAAATCAACTCAAGACAGTTAGTCGATTTAGCCAAGTTGATTTTTGTAAAGCCAACTTAACTAATTATTATTAAGTTCTTTTCCATAATTGGCATTAGTAAATTGACCCAGATGGGTATCACCTGGGTGAATATTTTTTAGACGAGTCAATTCACTATATATAACTAACAAGAACAATAATATAAAATCCATAACAATAACATTATTATATTAGTTTATCATGAAACAATATTTTATTGATATTGTATGTATATATTATACTTATAGCAGCTAATAGATACTAAATAAAGATATCTGATATATGCAAGAGCAATATAGAAGTATGCGAGTGATTAGAGAGATACATATGCATGTACAATAAAAAAAAAATAGTATATAAATACTGTACAATCAATATATAGAGGACATCAATAGAAAAGGGACAAATCATTTTTAGTAACTTTTTTAAAATTTTAAATTAAATATCTTAACAACTACCATATCAAAATTAATAAATTTTTTTTTGTTTTAATTCTATAACTATATAAAATTAAAATATCTATTAATGACCCCCCATATACTATATATAGTAAACCTATTTTATGAACCTAAAAACCTAAAAACCTATTTGAACATAAAAATCTAAAAATCTATTGCAAATCTAAAAACCTAGGTTCCAAAATTAGAACCTGGTTTTTGAAAAACCTGATTTCAAAACTAGGTTCTTAGGTTCCGAACCTAGGACCTTTACCAACCCTACATTGGATGCATCACTTGATATTAAAAAATTGTCCGAATTGTTTTATGCAATTTTATCAAACATTGTTTAATCCCAACTGAAACTATGCTTTATTGAACACTAGACATCACATAGGACAATTTGAAAATGTCCAATGTTTAGTAAATAAATACCAGATATATGACTTGCCAACCCTGCCTCTTAGGGACCAGACCATACTGGACCAGACTGATGCATTACTAGATCTAACAAAATATAACATTTTTCTAATAAGTAGGAGGGTCAAAAAAATATAATGTAATTTTTTTAAAAAAATTTGTCTAAATTTTGATTCAAAGATCCATTTTGTACCATTCAGTTCATCTTGGTAAAAGGAATCAAATGGTACTAAAATTATTTCATTTGGATTACTGGATCAGAATTTATTGTCACAGAACATACTGGTAATTTAAAATAAAACCTACATTTTTTATTTAACCTACTAGCCTTATAAAATCTACTAATACTTGTTTATTATAATTTTTTTACAACTAACCCTAACCCTAAAAAATGCACTTCAAAAAAATTTAGTTTTCGAGATTTTATACTATAATTTCATTTTAATCTAAATTTCATTATAATTTGCCATAGTTATTGGCAAAATACTATTTTTCTTATAAAATTACTATAAAACCAATAGTTTTTTTTGCAAATATCTGCTGATTCAGTAATTCAAATAAAATAAATTTGGTACCATTTTGATTCCTCTCACTGAGACAAATTGATTGGTACCAAAATAATATAAATTAAATCACTATATTACAATATAACCAAGTTTTTGTAAAATTTTATATATAAATATACGAATTTTAAAAAATTTTTTATATAGTTTGCCTCTAATGTGTTTGCCCTATGCAATCTCATGTAATTTTTCTTTTACATTATTTTAATTTTTTATTATATAAATCAACTTTATTATATTAAAATTTATATAAATCTAATAAAAACTCATTTTTTAAAAAATTGTTAAAATAGACTCTTTTAATTTGAGATGTATATCATAAAGGTAAGCTTGTATAAATCTATATATTAAAGTAAGCTTATTAATCTGGATACTCCAGATAATTAACTGTATATCATTACTAATTTTGGTTAGAATTAGTTAAATAACTGTTTATTAATAGTTTGTTATTGGCTAACAATCATATAAAGGTAAACTATTTTGAGGAAGAGCTAGGGAAGTGCCAAAAATTAGGTGATTTTTTTAGGAGAAGAAGGGAATAAAAAAAGGTTGAAATTATATATAAGAACCTGACTATATATATATTAAGAAAGAGGAAGGAGGGGTAGGCCTCTAATAAAAAATAATCAGGTAATTACCGGTAATAACATAGTCCCTACTATATTATAACTTTAATGAGTCAATTTGGAAAGTTTTTTCTATTAATAAGTTAAATATTTATTTGGTATAATTCTGCTCTTGAGGATGTTTATTGTATTGATGAAAAGATCATCTAGACTGATAAAAAAAGCAATATTATAACTAAATTACTTTCTGCTTTATACAAAAAAGTTGACAAAAAGTATAATATATTACAACAGAAACTTTATAAAGTATTGTATAGAAAGTGGCATGCATGTTATCATAAATATAATATTAGAAAGCAAAGTAATAAGCAATATAAAAAAAATAATAAAAAAAACTAAAATTCAATGGTATAAGAAGTAAGTATTAGTATATAGAATAGCTTTAGAGTTTAATTTTTATTTAATTGATGATCCGCCACAAATCGATAGTATGATCATAGTGTAACGTGATACAGATCTTACTATTTGTTGATATGTAAATCCTAAAATGTAGGAATTTTTTTGCCCACCCAAGGTAAACTTTTTTTCTTACTAAGTTAAGGAGTCATGTCTACTAAATGAAAATTGTAGAGCTCGTCGAGACGAGTCTAATGGTAGTTAGATCATTGAAATCGGCCCAGTAGATGATGAGATACCTTCGAAAAACGATTGGCTGACTATATATAAACAATAGGGTTGTTTACACAAAATTTTATATAGTTGACCAATCGTTTTTTGAAGATATCTTATTATCTACTGGTCCGATTTCGATGATCTAACTACCATTAGACTCGTCTCGATGAGCTCTACAATTTTCACTTAGTAGACATGACTCATTAACTTAGTAA
>QKWP01000320.1:265248-317131 GCA_003550325.1 Gigaspora rosea
AGTATTACAACTTTATGATATTATAAACCCAACAAATTTTATTAAAAAAAATTAATATATGATCCAATGAAATCGACAATATTTTAATGACTCAAGCAACATTCATGTTCGCATAGTACTTACATTATGATTATCCATATATATATTCATCTAGTGCTTTCATACATGTTTGCCCAGTACTTCCATACACGTTCACCCAGTGCTTCTATATACACTTGCCCGGTGTTTCCATACATATTTGCCTGGTGCTTCTACGATACGTTTGCTCAATGCTTTCATTAAACATTCGATCAGTACTTTAGCCAAACCTAAAAAAGTTAATAAACAAAACAATAAAAAAAAAAAGTAACAAAAACAAAAAACTTAATCTTACCTACTTGAAATACCACAAATATGTTTTTTGGTATATTCATGCTCAGTGAAGCCTTAAAACCTTAAGAAAGAAAAACAAAATTAGTACCAAAATTAAACGACAGAGAAAAAGCAAAATGTAAAGAAAAAAATTTAATATTTTATCGAAAATACTGCACAAACACCTGCTCAGTATTAATTCACATTTGGCGAAGTCTAAAAATTCTAAGAAAGAAGTTAGTAACAAAACTAACAAGAAAAAATGAAATACAGAAAAAAATCTTATCCAAAACACTATATGTACTTTACCTGGTGTGGATTTATGTTTAGCAAAGTCTAAAAACCTCAAGAAAAAAACTAAAATTAATAATAAGGTAATAAGGCTAACAAAACAGGAAAAAAACAAACAAAAAAAAATTAATATCTCACTTTACGTCCAAAAACCTCCAAAAAAAAAACTAATATAAGAAAACTGATATCCTTTAAGAAAAAAAGCTGATGTTTTTAAAAAAGAAACCTGATATTCTCTAAAAAAAACCTGAAATTAGTAACCAGACAAACAAGAAAAAAACCAAAAAAAAATTAAAATTATACTTTATGCTTAAAAACATCCAAGAAAAAAATAACATAAAAACTGACGTTCTCTAAGAAAAAAGCCAAAAAGAAACTAACATTTTTCAAAAAAGAACCCCAAGATTAGTAACTAGATAAACAAGCAAAAAAAAAAGAAAACCAAAAAAAAATTAATATCTTATCTAAAAAGCCGCATACACATTTGCCAAGCACTAAGCAGCATCTGGCAAATCCTAAAAAAAAAAAAAAGATTAGCAAAACAAGACAATTTACAACTAAAGCAAAAAAAAGGAAATAATATACTTAAAAAGCTATTTAAAAACCTTTGCTGATACTAATTTATGCCAAAAAAGAATAGAATTAGTACAAAAAAAAAAAAAAAGTGAAGTAAAAAGAAAAAATAGAGTATCTTATCTGAAATGTCACTTTGGTATTTCGCTTCCTTAAGACTACAAATCCAAAAAAAAAAAACAACTAACATTTAGATCAAATCAGATTAAGAGAATTAACCTCTAATTCGGCTTACTCTATTTATATGATTATTAATTTTTAAGATGATTGCCCAATCATATAAGGGTCATTATAATAATTTTTATTTAAACCAATCATGAATTTATTTAATATTATTTAAAAAAAAACAAACTAAAAAACACCCTGTGCATTATGCACGGGTTTACAGCTAGTATATTATAATAAATAAAGCTATAAGTAAATCTTTACTATAGTTAAAGTTCAGATTAACAAATTCTTATATAACAAATATTTATATAGCAAATCTGCTATTCAAATATTTGGATATTAATTTATATAATTATTATTATTATTTTTACAAGCTTTTAAATTTATTATATAATCAAATAATCCAGTTATTAAGTTATTATACAAAAACAGCTAGCTATAAAAAGATTAAAAGAGACTCTTTCTAATGATCACTTGTACCAAACTTTTTCAAAAGGTTGACCTATGAAAACTGCATATTTAATATATAAAATAGTAAATTGACTCTACTAAATAGCAACTGGAACTCAAGGCTATCTATTGGGAACTAAAATACTACAAGAAAAAGGGACCTAGAATGTCTCTAAATGGACTTGATAGATAGTTCTCTCAGTTTGTGTGATTTTATTGCTATTAAGCAAAGAAGTAGCAGCCTTAGATACTAGAGTTTAGTTTTGAGATATACTATTATATGCAGTTTAACTTATGTAAGCTTTCTTATATTTGGTACCTTTTTTTTACTCTCACCTCTTTGGATTTTTTTAAAATTTTTGCCAAAAAAGTGAGAATTCTAGTTTACCTTCTTCAAAAGATTGGTAGTATTTACTCCTTCCAAATTAAAAATACAACACAGATTGGCACTAGTGCCATTAGGGAGCTTCCAGAAATTACGTAATTTTTTGTTACTAATAAATTTCAAAATTTTACCCCACCCACCCACACCTGATACCCTATTAGCCAATCAAATTTTATATTTTTTTAAAAATTATTTATATGTTCAATTTTTTGAATTGATAATAACTTTTGATCCACTAGTCTGTTTTGTATGATTTAACTACCAAAATGCTCGTCTCAACGAGACGATTCTAACAAGCCCAAAATCGTTAGAATATAATCACAGGATCCCAAGATCGTTCAACTTTTGTGTAATTTAATAGTGATTTTTTAGAATCACTATTAAATTACACAAAAGTTGAACGTTCTTTGGATTCTGTGATTAGATTTTAATGATTCTGGGCTTGTTAGAATCGTCTCATCGAGACGAGCATTTTGATAGTTAAATCATCTAAATTGTCCCAGTAGATCAAAAGTTATCAATAATTTTATAATTTTATACTTTTGGCCAGAATTATAAAATTTTGACCAGAATTATAACCTGATATTTTGGCGACCCCACCCACCCACCCAAAAATTACGTAATTTCTGGAAGCTCCCTTACAAGTGAATTTGGTCGCTACATACAAATTAACAATGAATAATGTAGTTGGATCTGGAAAGGCATGTAAAAAAATTTTTTATTTTTTTTTAGTTTTAGCTTTAACAGTTTTTCTTGTTTTTTTGTACTATACATATAACACTTTAATAGATTTAATTTATGTAGTGTTATATAATTTTTATTATTTTGTACAGATATAGTACAGTTAAACCTTTATAAATACAACTTGTAGAGACAAGCCTACAATGTGCATTTAGAGAGATTTCATTTAAAGTGAGTCAATTAAATTGCAGCTTTAAAAATTAGACCATTAAGTTTGTATAGCTTCTACTAAAAACTGTATAACCTATCTTAAATACTAAAATTTAATTGGCTATATGCATTTAGGGAGGTTAGTTTGATATAAAACATTATTTAAAAGAACATGCATTTACAGAATATAGAATATGTATTTAGCACTAATAACATTTTACGAACAAGAAAAAAACATGCATTTAAAGAGGTATTGCATTTATGGAGATTGCATTTATAAAGATCTGACTATAGCACCTTCATTTTCTATTTTTCTTTGCTTTTTCTTCGTGTTTTGTTTTTTGTTTTGTTTCTTTTAGTTGTTTAATTGGTTTTGTTTTTGGTTTCTCATTTAGGGTTTGTTGTTTTGTCTCTATTTAATTTTTTTCCTTTTTTATTCTTTGTTATAAGTAGCTCAGAGAAAAAGTTTTTTAGAAGAATAGATTATGAAGTAGGTAGCTAGATACCAGTTATACACTATCTAATGTATTAGAAAAGGCTAATACTGTACATTGTTAGTGCTTACAAATATCAGTGCAGTAACCAAACTTGGGCACTTATTGGAAGTAGCTAGGTTTTATGCCATTTATTACTGTTAGAATATACATTATATAACCTTTGTATAATTCTTCTAATAAAAATCAGTCCAGTTATAACAGATTAAAAAAAAAATAAGAATATTAAAAATTACAAGTTAAGCCTATATTTAGCAAATCTGTTTTTTACTTTTTGGTACTTCTACTTGGTATTTAACCAATAAAGCTCTTAAATCAAACTTTCTTATCAAAAATCCTATTTATGGTTCAAAAAAAGCAATGAAAATAATAATAATAAAGATGATAATAATAATGATAGTAATAATAATAGTGATACTAGTAAAAATACAAAAAAAATACAAAAAAAAGAATCAAAGAAGTTATCAAATAAAAAAAATAAAAAAAAATAAAAAAATATAAAAAGTAATACTGTATAATTATTCTGTATGTATTATATTTTTTATAATTAAAAAATAAAAGAATAATTCATATAAACCTATATCCAAGTTGGAATTTTTTTCTTTATTTACCAAAATAACATCTTTGGAAGTTATTCTAAGTTTATATAGTATTATAAAATATAAAGATAGAACTAGAAAAATTAGGACCAAAAAAGAAATCAGAAACTACTATTGCTAAAATATTGGGTTTTTTTCTTTTTTTGGTTCAATTCTTTTGGCTTTACCAATATATTTATATATTTTTTTTAAGTTTGTATAGAAAATACAAAAATACTGTTTCTAATAGTTCATAGGTATTATTTCCTATATGATAGAAAAAGAATCCTAGTACCAGGAACCCAAAGAACTCTGATATAACTTAGATAATTTAAAAAGAAAATTTTGTATAGAAATTTATCAAATATTGCAATTTTATATAATAAATTTTTTTTAAAATTTGCTTTATTTTATACATCTATTTGGCTAAAACACTGCTGAAATTATACAAACTCAGATCAAAGTTATATCAGAGTTCTTTAGAGTTCTAGTACCAGTTTTTTATAACAATTATTTTTATTTTGTTTATATTTAACTTTATAATATAATTAATATGAGTGTTATCTATTAAAGTACTGCTAATACTCAAGTGTTATTAAACAAATAAAGACTATGTAATTTTATTTTAGTCCATTGGTTTGATAAAGAAGGTGAATTATGGGATGTTCCAAATTACAACTATTTAAACACTACAGTTGTATATTGTTGGAAAGTATAAATAGAACTGTGCATATACTGTAGTTCCAAGATTATGAATATCTTGCAAATAGTTTAAGTTTTAAATTTAAAGTATATATTTAAAATGTCTAATTAATTTAAAACATATTTCAATTACATAAGATATATAATAATTGATATCAGCACAATCGAAAAGTAGTGATTAAATATAATTGATATTTTATTAGTATCAATTTTCATCTTGTCATCGAATTTTATGGATTTTTGTTAAATATTGAGTAATAATGGTTAATTGGTAAATATTTTTATATTTCAAATGATACATATCATATTTATTAACTGCTACATATCGATTAATTTCTGTTTATAAAATTTCCCGATACAAGTACACTTGGATTCCTTTTTAAATACATATCATGTCATCACTAGCAAATACAATTCTATCTTTAACATCATGATATTTTTGAAGAAGTACATCCTATTTTTGCTGAATCGATACCTTTGTGCACTCTTAAAACTAATTGCAGTATCAGAAGTCTGTATATTCGAAGTAATTATATCCCAAATTGGCCCTTTTCTCTTGGTCTCTTACATTTTTTACTTCATTAATAAGCATACATGTTTCTGAAGATGTCCATTGATTAGCTAATCTACTAGATGTATTAGATGTAACAAAAGTAGATGCTGAATTATAAGGAACAGTGGAAACAGAGGCAGATGTTGGATTAACAGCTATAGAACTAAGAGGTGAAGAATTTTCCTGATCACATGAAATGTTCAAAGAAAGCTGTGATAATTGAATATATAAAAAATTATTTTTTATATTTATAATATTCATATTACAATAAAAATAATTTTTTATCAATTCGTTATATTTTGATGTTATTTTGTTTAAAGAATCTATCTGACTAAAAACTGCCATTGTTGTGACGAAAAATTGTTTGTTAAATTTGTTAAAGGAGAAGGATGAATGGCCGGGGTCAAAGGTTCAGAAGATAAAGAGTTAGTCACTAAGGGTTTGGGAGCTAAATGCTTAAGCGCTAACACTTTGGAAGCTGAAGTTTTAGGAGTACGCTTTTTCTTTTTGGAGACATTTTAACGATAGTGTTGTAATGATAGAAATCTAACGATAATAAGATAGAGAATGCTCAAGCACTGATTGCAATCACTATTTCAATTGATCTTAGTGCTTATGCGTCATCTCAATCACTATGCAATCACATAGAGGTAGGTGCTTGAGAATAACCTAAGTCAATAAATTTTTCAGCTGATGAATATATTTATTGGAGAATATACTGTATATACGTGTATATAGATGATTATAAAGTGTTAGAATATAAGCTATTTAAAACTACAGCAAATGTTTTTATATTGTGAATATTTTACCAAATTGACAAGACTACAATAATTTTTACTTACAACATACACCGAAATTATCAAGCTTATCCAACACCTCTTTTAAAAGTTTTTCTCGATTCAACAATCTCTCTCTTTGATATTTGGTATTACTATCTTCCCTAATTAACTCGAAAATTGAACCATCTTTATCATTAATAACGAATTCCATTAGGCCAAACCAATTTAATTCGGTGGTTTACGTTACATCCGTCTCGCAAAAGAGGAGAGGGGAGTTTATTTTAAAAATTTTCAAAAAAATTTTCAGAAAAAAACTTTTCCGAAATAATTTGTAATATTATAAAATGTTTCCAAAAGTTTCCGCATTCATAGTGAGAGGGAAGGTAGGAGAGGAGGGAAGGGATAACGTAAACCACCGAATTATGTTGGTCTGGCCTTAATTTTTCTTCAAAACGTTCATTAAACTCATCAATAAAAGTGTGAATTATCGTCTTAGAGACAGTGTAACGTTTAATCGCAATTTTTAAATATGTCATAACTAAAGCTATGACTTCTAAAGTGTCAGCTGGATTTCGATTATCATTATTTGTTGCTTCGAAGAGAGTTTAGATATTTCGTTTTTAAGTCTGCCATCATTTGCTTATTGAGTGTAAATGAATAATGGTCCGCTTCACTTTATACATGAAAGTGATATGATTTTTGTTTTTTACATTCTTCTAGCCAAGTTCGTGCCTTGTATCTTAAAATAGATTTTAAAAGATATTAGCTTTAAAATAATTGTAATTTCTCGAAATTAAGTAATAATTATAATAATTCTTACTCCGTGCGTCCAACTAAACCAGACATCTTGAGAAGGTTCCCATAGCCTCGCTAACTGATTTTATCATAATCTCGTGAACAGCATTTAAACAATTAATGCCAGGCTTTTTTCTAATTTGCCTGAATTTCTTGAATCACTCATTGTCCGTGCAGCCGAATAAAAGAATTGAACCAGGGAGTAATCTTCCACGAACATTATTAACTATTTCATTGACTTGAATTTCCGTTATTGTTGCAATTGGCCCGTTCCTGTTTTATTTTTACGGTCTTCAATGAATCTTCAAATACAAACGTCGCATCCGAAATTTTTTTATTGTAACTATTAGCGTTGCAACCAATTAAGAAAACTGGATGCAAAGCATAAAATTCTTCTTTGAAATGTGCAAAGTGATTATTGAGCTATTTCCATAATTCAATTTGATCATGAGCAAGTAGTTTCTTTTTTTAATAATTGTAGACCAATTTTTTATCATGCGAGACAACTCAAATCTTGGGTATCTGAGGATTGCATCGGAAGTTTCCTAAATCTTGGCATGTCTAATGCATTATAAAATATAGAATATGGAATAAGGCAATCAACTTATAAATATATATAATTATAAAAATACCTCTTCAAATACTTGGAAGGCCTCTTTTAATGGATTTAATTAACAATTCAGATAATTTATTTTCTCTTCTTTCTCGATGATAAAAAACCATTCCATGGAACTTCCTGTTCAAAAAATCATTGTAAACGGAAAATATTGGCCATTAGGCCATACAAATTTAATTACTTTGTTTTCTTAACATGTAACGGACCGAATCTGGACCTTTATCAAGATCCTCCCGGTCCGATTTGAAACATAAGCTAGCTTTTCTGTTTGGTCAAAAACGTTCATAATGTAGGTAACAAAGTGCATAAAAGACGAGCAGAGTCATCAGAGAGATATGGAGAGCAATATTTTTTTCTAGAGAAGTTTTTTTTTAGAGACGGACCGGATCCGGATCTTTGTTCATGCGGAACACTAATAACATGAAAACTTTTAAATAGACCCGGCCGGCCGGTTTTTTTTTTAAAAATTTCTTATATAAAATTTTATAAAATTATAAAAAAATTTTTTTTTTTAAATTTCACCCGATTATTAAAACATATAAAAAAATTTTTCCAAATTTTGACCCGGCCAGATTATGAAAATCAATTAATATAATTATACAAAATAATAACATTTATTTATTAAATATTAAAAATGCAGCTCAATCTAGCTTCTTCGAATGTAATATTTTCCTCACGTTGCACTTTAGTTGGGTTCTTTGCGACATAATACCCGAGTTCGAATTGATGAGCTTCATCTCTCATAATCTTTAGCCAGATATTATATGTTCCCTTTCAAATCATGTCAGGTTTTGTAAGGACACTTAGAGTTCAAACTTCTAAAGAATAGGCCCCTTTTGCGAGAGTAACGATTGCTTGATTATTCATCCTTACATGAAATCGTTGCAATTATAATAGAGTCTTCATTTTTAATAGATTCCTTTACAAGCTTCTTCTGTCAATGAGATAAACATCCAATCTTCGACTTTCTCAGTATGTCCTAAGTAATATTAAAAGAATATACGATGTAAAAATGTCAACAGTTATACACGTCACTCTGGTTATATCGACATTTTTGAGTCATTAGTAAAAAAATTCAAAATGTCGGTACAGTGAGTTATACCGACATTTTATATTAAATTTTTGAAAAACATTGTCGGTATAGAAAGATTTTACTATGATATCGTTATATCCAGATGTCGATATAACCAGAGTGACGTGTAGAAAATAGTCACGTGATTGAAGTATCGGGTATGGTCACAATTTCAAAAAATAATCTTTAGAGCAATATAAGTCCTATAAAGTTATTGGACAGTTTTGTTTAAAAAATCATGCATAAAAATATTAAAGAATATAGTTTATTAATAAATGAACTTTAAAACCCAAAACTTTAACTGAAAAATATTTTAAAATTTGCCCGGTAATTTTGTAAAGCTGGTCAGGCTTTAAAACTTGAAATATTCGGATCATGTGAACAGAGTACGTATAAATTTACGAATGATTCCAAATAAATCAATTAAGTTTTGGTTTGGAACTTTGGGGCCTTAATTTTAATGCATACAACATTTTTTTTACATTTTTCGTAAACATAAGACCCATTGATTTCTGTTATAGGATTTAATAATGCTTTTTGTGCACGACGCGATCGGACTACTAAATTTAATTGCAACTGGATTAGAAAGACGTTTTTCGTTTTCATCATGTTCTTTACGAAGAGAACTTGGCATGACCATACTTCAGGAGATTCGATTAGCATAAGTTCCATCACACAACGAGTGCAAGTTCCATCAGACATAGGGTGTTCTCAAGCGCGGTAAAAAAGTGTCGGAAAATGAAATTTATTTAGCGGAAAATATTTTATTAGTCAAGCAAATAGTTAAGATGAATATGCGTAGTTTGATAAAGCTTATTACGTAAATATGACACTTTTATTATAAAAAATAATGAAATAAGCTTGTCATTTAAATCAGCAAACTTTTTACAATAACCTTTTTTTTTGTATCAAAGAGATCGCGCAAGCATCATCATAATCAGCAATGAATTATTATTTTACTTCTCGTACTAAAATGTTTTATGTTCAATAAAAAAAAAAAATAGGGAAGCTCAAAAATCAATAGCCGATACTTATCATCAGTGTTTAAAATTTGATGTTCTCATGTTCTCATGAGAACACTAAATTTTTTTTAAGAACATTAATATTTAAAATAATGTTCTCTTATTTGAGAACATTTTGTGCTGATAAAATGTTCTCAAAATATTATTAGTATTTTTTACATATTTGAAGAAAAGATTTATAGTTGCAAAAAGTTAAATAAGTATATCACATGATTAATTCAACCAATTTAAATGTTCTAAGTACTATTAAAATCAAAAAGCCTTTGTCTATAACTTTACTTAAAAGTTCAAAATAGGTTTATACAATAAAAATATATGCATATTTAAAAAATAAAATTCTATATAATGAGAACATTAAAAATTTTTTGAGAACATTAATACTCTAAATTTAGTTCATTTGAGAACATAATTTTGAAATTGAATTTTAAACACTGCTTATCATCACTTAGCTTTTACCAATATGGCAACAATTTCAACTATTTCCGTCAATAACCTTTTCATTCAATACAAGAATCCAACACCAACGAGGTGAAGTCTGTAAACGAAGCAACAAGGGCTGCTGAAGTTGATGCTTCGGCAGAATATTTTCGAAGATCCGTAGCATTTGCTTTTTGTTTAATGACACCTTGTTTTTTTTTTTATTTTTTATTTTTTTCTGACGATTATATTTAACAAATAATAGAAGAAACGCTCAAATATGTTTATTTTGATTCTAATAAATGAGCACTATTACGATCACGAAAATTTCAATTACGTCATAAATTGCATATTCGAATTTTCCTAAATTGCGATCTCAGAAACCAAATGTCATGTGTTCAAAATTACAATTACATAAAAAATTGATTTACAGAATCTTACATGAAATTTGCGTAATTTTACATACCTAAAGATATCGCAGTCAGAATTTATACCATTTGATTCATCGTATTGGCCAAAATTTATAGTCGGAACATTGTGACGTAAAATTATAGAATAATTATAAAAACTATATAAAAAAGTAACTGATAAATAACTCATAACTTCTAATCTCAATAGTCACACCAAATCATGCATATGATTGGTTCAAAAAATTTTTAAAAACTGCATATCTTCAATCTTTTATAAAATTTGGTTCTATATGACACCTTGAATATTGTTGTTATTTTGAGAGCTTTTTTTGCTACTTTGTTTTTTTAATGTATTTAATTGATGGCCTTTGAAACATCACAAAAATAAAACCTACTTTAACGCATAAAAAAATTTTTATTCAATTACGACGATGTGATTGCTTGGAGGTGACTATATAGAGGGCGACTGTATTACATATCGATATAGGAGTCCTTGGACTTTCGTAGCATCTAAAATAATTAGCCAAAAAACTAGCAGCAATTGTCTTGTGCTAAGATGCGAATTTGCTACTTTTGCACTAAACACCTTTGTTCTTGAACTGATTTACATAAACGAGTAATTATATGCATTTTAGATGACCGGAGAGCTCACTGAAATGATAGATTAAGAACTCGCAGAAGAAAAATATGATTACATTAAAATTTATACTTAATAAATATAAATTTATAACTATATAGACAATTTGCTAAATTTGCTAATTCCACTAGCTATTTTGCTATCAACGTGGGGCCCTGATCGATATATACTTTAAAATTCAGCCCAATTATTCTGCATGCTTTTAAAATTTCCAAAATATTCATTTCGCTAGTAATTAAATGTTTTGGAAGAACATAAATAGAAATATTAAAAGTGGCTGTAGTTATTTTGTCATTGATACGTAACTTTCTAAATACTATTAAAGTAATTTTTGTAAGGCCGACTTTCTTGATCAAATTTTTTATTAGTCTTTTTGTAAGTTGGCAATAATATTATTTTGGATGCGTGTAATATGTAGATATATTTATGTATAATTAAAATTGTTTTATTTACAAATAATTTTATTCGTATATATATACTGTATATAATACATATTAGCGATAGGAACGTTTTAGTTCATTTATTTATTATTAAAACTTGATTATTATTTCTGCTATAATTATAATTAATTAAATGAAAGAATTAAACTGGAAAAAAAAGAAAACCATAGAGAGAATAAAGAAAGATTGATTTTTTTGTTAAGATCCGAGTAACCGCAAACTATAAAATTATATAAATAATAAATTTTTTTGATAAACACCTTTACCATGAGTCAGACAGCCATTGAACTTCGCGAACTCGGATGGAATTATGAAAACGGTATCGGTGTTGAAAAGAATGAACGCAAGGCATTTGATTACTATAAAAAATCTGCTGAAATGGGGGATGCTAAAGGAGCATTTGGGGTTGGATATTGTTATGAAAATGGAATTGGTGTTGAAAAGGATGAACATAAGGCATTCTTTTATTATCAAAAATCTGCTGAGATGGATGATATTGAAGGAACATATAATGTTGGGTGGTGTTATAAGGACGGAATCGGAGTTGAAAAGGATGAACATAAGGCATTCTTTTATTATCAAAAATCTGCTAAGATGGGAAACGTCAGAGGAACATTTAATGTTGGAAATTGTTATCTTTACGGAATTGGCGTTGAAAAGGATGAACGTAAGGCATTCTTTTATTATCAAAAATCTGCTGATATGGGGGACGCTAGGAGTATGACTAGTCTTGGTAATCGTTATCGTGACGGAATAGGTGTTATAAAAGCTGAACGTAAAGCGTTTGAATGTTATAAAAATGCAGCTAATATGAATGAACTTAGCGGAATAATTAATCTTAGTAATTGTTACCGGAATGGAATTGGAGTACAAAGAGATATTCAAAGAGCTAATCATTGGTATCGAAAAGCAAGAAGTCTTAAAAAAATAAATAAAATTTCGCAAGAAGAAATCGATGATGGTGTTAAAAAAATCTTAAACGATGAAAAATATAATATATCATGGATTAATTACAGTGAATTCGAAAATATTAGAGAAATAGGAAAGGGTGGATTTGCCACTGTATTTTACGCATATTGGGATAATAAAAATGATAATGCTTATGTGGATGTTGCGCTTAAAGTTATTCACAATTCGAATAAAGAAATAGAAAATTTCATTCAAGAATTGAAGTATTATTGTGAAATAGGTTATGAAAATCCATCATTTTTAGAATGTTATGGAGTATCAAGAGACGATAACACTAAAGATTATATTATTGTTTTGAATTATGCAGATGAAGGTTCATTACGTCAGAATCTCCAAACTGTATCTCAATCAGTATGGAAAGATAAATTAAATATATTATATTGTATCGCTTCTGATCTTGAAGCAATTCATTCTCAAGAATTGATCCATCGAGATTTGCATTCCGGTAATATTTTGCAAGGCACTTTACACAGTGCATACGTTGCTGATTTGGGACTTTCAGCATCATCTGATATTAAACAAGAAGATGAGATTAGTGGCGTTATGCCATATGTAGCGCCAGAAGTCTTACAAAGAGAAAAATTCACTCAAGAGGCGGATATTTACAGTTTCGGTATTATTATGTCTGAGCTAACAACGGGAAAGAGAGCATTTGATGGAGTGCCTTTTGATATTAAACTTTCAGTGAGAATTTGTCGAGGCGAACGACCTGGATTCAGTGAGGAAACACCAAAATGCTACGTTGAATTGGCCGAAAGATGCTTGGATCCTGATCCAAATAAACGACCAACGGCAACAGATATTTGTCATAGAATTGGATATTGGCTTGACGAGATGAAGCAAGATAAAGATAATGAGATCAAGAAGCAATTTTTTGAAGTAGATAATATCAAACCAAAATTAAAATCACCTATTCATTCAAATGATATGTACTCAAGTAAATCGATTAACACCAGAAAGATAACGGAAGCGTTAAAGTCAAACTCTTAATATCATCTTTCTAAGATTGCCGAGGAAGAGATCAGCCAAAGGACTGAGTCTGTCGAGATCATTGATGATTAATTATTATTATTTTTTTATCTTTTTTTTTTTTTATGAAAAATTAGTTGTTTTCATTATTTTTTATTATACTATTGTAAGCATATAAAATTATGTACTGTGTTAAAAATAGATTTTTATTAAAAAAAACATTTAGGTCAATTTAAAAAAAAGGTAGAATTCATTTTATAATAATATTTATTAATAACTATGAAGATAGACCGTGTTTCATATTTAAATTTGATCATGCGTAAACTTTATTCTGACAGAAGCTACTGTTTTACACTATGGAATGCTATAAAACATATAAAGATTGGTCTAGGAAAATGTCATTCTGAGATTTGTGAAATTCACCAATTGATTAATAACGTCATGCCACTAATTCATAAATTATACTATAAAATTTTTTACAAATATTCTCTGAAAAAATTCTTTTAAGAATGGTATAACTGTTATTCTAGATCGGAGTTTTCTGAATTGTACGAAAGTTTACATTCCTTTTTATAAAATTCTTTGATACATGTTTTACAATTATCAATGGCTCGATACAAATCATCTAATTCGTGTAACAAACACGAATTTATTTGACAAAAGGTATATATAACGATAATATACATTCTTTAAAGAGACTAATTATTGTTGCATCATTCCGAAGGGCTAAAAAGAGAAAAAGAGAAATAAATCAACTTGGCAGAAAATACGGGTACAATATAATTTTCCTAATTGTTAATTTTCAATTATTCTAAAATTATAAAAACATGACTTAGCAAATTATGACTCAAATGAATAATATTGCTAGAGGCATCGAACTATATTAAAATTTTATGTTAATCTGCAGGCAAAAGTAGCTTGCTTTGAAGCGATTTCAGGCGTTAAGGTATATAATTAATAGTTATTTGCTGTATGCTATTTGATTGGTCGATTTTAAGCACCGAAGGTGCTTAAAATTCGGCCAGTCAAATCATATGGCAAATAACGGTAAGGTACAATAGTGTTCTAATGTTAGTAAAGCGCGATAGCGCTTTACTAGTATTAGAACACTATTGTACCGTAGTTATGAGTACTTCGTGCTTGAATAACTGGATTATACGGCATTTATATTTGTTGGTTTTGCATACCAACTGTTGACCGGCGTTTGAGATTTTAAATTTTTATGCACGTGAGTTACACATGTTGTCCGGATATATTTTAAATCCGGAACGGATTAAAATATTTCGGATAACGTGTGTAACTCACGTGCATAAAAATTTAAAATCTCAAACGCCGGTCAACAGTTGGTAAATGCAAAATCCAACAAATAGAAAATGCCGTATAAATACTCTTATCATTCACTTCGTCTCAAATTCAAGATGAGTAAAATAGATAGTTATTTTTTAAATTTTCTTAGTTACCTAAGTTTGATGGAACTTGCACTCGCTGTGTGATGAACTTAGGTTAATCGAATATTCTGAAATATGATCATGCCAAGTTTCTCTTCGTAAAGGATATGATGAAATGAAAAACGTCTTTCTAATCCAGTTGAAACTAAATTTAGTAGTCCTCCAGATAAAGTCGAATTAATATAACGTCGTGCCCAAAAAACATTATTAAATCCTATAACGGAAAGCAATGAATATCTCAATTGGGATTTCAAAGTTGAAGATGATTCTCTCAATTACACGGTCTTAAGTTTACGAAAAATGTTGTATGCATTAAAATTAAAGACCCCAATTCTAACTAAAACTTAATTGATTTACTTGGAATCATTCGTTTATACGTACTCTGTTCACGTGATCCGAATATTTCACTTTGCACTAATTTTAAAGCCTGGCCGGCTTTACAAAATTACCGGGCAAATTTTAAAATTTTCCAGTTAGAGATTTGGGCTTTAAAGATCTTTAACAATAAACTATATTTTCTAATATTTTTATGTAAGATGTTTTAAACAAAACTGCTCAATAACTTTATAGGACTTATATCGCTCTATAAGTGTTACCATACCGATACAGTATACTTCAATCACATGACTGTTTTCTATAACTGTTAAAATTTTACATTGTATATTCTTTTAATATTACTTAGGACATACTGAAAAAGTCGAAGATAGGATGTTTATCTCATTGACAGAAGAGCTTGTAAAGGAAGATATTAAAAATGAAAAATCTATTATATTTGCAACCGATTTCATGTAAGGACGAATAGATAATCAAGCAATCGTTACTCTCTCAAAAGAAGCCTATCCTTTAGGAGTTCGAACTCTAGGTGTTCTTACAAAACCTGACATGATTAAAAAGTGAACACATAATACCTGGCTAAAGATTATGAGAGATGAAGCTCATCAACTCGAACTCGGGTATTATGTCATAAAGAATCCAACTAAAGTGCAGCGTGAGGAAAGTATTACATTCGAAGAAGCTAGATTAGCTGAGAATGAGGTTCATTTTTAATATATAAATAAATATTATTATATTGTATAATTATAGAATTTAAAAATCACTGATTATAATGGTCAATATTTTTCTGTTTACAATAATTTTTGAACAGGAAGATTCATGGAATGGCTTTTATCTTCGAGAAAGGATGAGAAAATAAATTATCTAAATTATTAATTAAATCTATTAAAAGAGGACTTCCAAGTATTCGAAAAGATGAAGAAAAATTAAATGAGATATTTTTATAATTATGATAAGGCTACATATTTATAAATCGATTATTTTAAATATGCATTTGCCAAGATTTAGATGCAACCCTCAGGTAACCCAAGATTTGAGTTGTTTCGCATGATAAAAAATTGGTCTACAATTATTAAAAAAGAAACTACTTGTTCAAATGATCAAACTGAATTATGGAAATCGCTCAATAATCACTTTGCACATTTCAAAGAAGAATTTTATGCTTTGCATCCAGTTTTCTTAATTGGCTGCAACGCCAATAGTTACAATAAAAAAATTTTGGATGCGACGTTTGATATACTTGAAGATTTCATCGAAGACCGTAAAAATAAAACAATAACAAAAAATAACGGAAACTCGTCAATGGTCAATGAAATAGTTAATAATGCTCGTGGAAGATTACTCCCTGGTTCAATTCTGCACAGACAATGAATGATTCAAGAAATTCAGGCAAATAGAAAAAAACCTGCCATTAATTGTTTATATACTGTTCACGAGATTATGATAAAATCAGTTAGCGAGGCTATAGGAAATACTTTCTCAAGATTTCTGGTTTAGTTGGACGCATGGAGTAAGAATTACAGTATTATAGTGTTATTAATTAATTTTCGAGAAATTACAATTATTTTAAAGCTAATGACTTTTTTAATCTATTTTAAGATTCAAGGCACGAACTTGGCTAGAAGAATGTAAAAAAACAAACAACTGACCATATCACTTTCATGTATAAAATGGAGTGGATCACTTATCCATTTACACTCAATAAGCAAATAATGACAGACTTAAAAACGAAATATCTAAACTCTCTTCATGAAGCAATAAAGAATGATAATCGAAATCCAACTGACAATTTAAAAGTATAGTAGTAGCTTTCGTTATGGCATATCTAATATTTAAAATTGCGATTAAACGTTACACTGACGTCTCTATGATGATAATTCACACTTTTATTGATGAGTTTAGTGAACGCTTTGAAGAACAATTAGGAAAATTAAGGCTAGACCAACATAATTCGGTGGTTTACGTTATCCCTCCCCCCTCTCCTACCTTCCCCTTCACTATGAATGCGGAAACTTTTGGAAGCATTTTATAATATTACGAACTATTTCGGAAAAGCTTTTTCTGAAAAGATTTTTCTGAAATTTTTATAATAAACTCCCCTCTCTTCTTTTGCGAGAAGGATGCAGCGTAAACCACCGAATTAAATTGGTTTGGCCTAATGGAATTCGTTATTAATGATAAAGATGTTTCAATTTTTGGGTTAATTAAGGAAGATGGTAATACCAAATATCAAAGAGAGAGATTGTTGAATCGAGAAAAACTTTTAAGAGAGGTGTTGGATAAGCTTGATAATTTCGGTGTATGTTGTAAGTAAAAATTATTGCAATCTTGTTAATTTGGTAAAATATTCACAATATAAAAACATTTACTGTAGTCTTAAATAGCTTATATTCTAATCCTCTATAATCATCTATATACACGTTATATATAGTATATTCTCCAATAAATATATTTATCAGCTGAAAAAATTTATTGATTTAATTCGAACCTTTCAGAATTTGCCTGCATTTTGGGGTCATTATGATTATGATTATTATTATTATTTATATTGGAAATTTTATGAATGGCATAATAATTGTTCTGCCGAACAGTTCGATTTGTTTAAAAAAAAAATTACTAGTTACGCTGAAAATTTGGTTTAGCCGATTTTTTCATTGTACAAGTAGAGACTCAGTAGATTTTCGGTTTGATCAAAAGCAAACAACTATCAAGATACGGTTAAAAAATTGGACATGCCCACAAGGGGTTAAAGGCATGCCCATAGTGCTCAGAAAAAATCGATTTACAAATTTTCTGTTGTGCAACCTACATAATTTTTAGCCAGAATTACGGAATTATACAGTTAGATGTCGTGGCAATTTGTAGCTAGTAAAGTTTGACAACAAAAGCTTTATAAATATCTCCGACGCTAGTGACTTCACTGAGTTTAAGAAATCTCCATTCTCACACAAGTCCCTTGAAAGTTTCATTGCTGAATGTTTAAATATTTATGTTAAATATTTAATCGCAGTCCGTAATAAGGGAAAGCCGGCGAATATTAAAGCACTTGATCAACTCACTTTTCTTTTAATTATTCCATCAGCAAGTCGACACAATTATGCAAACGAATTGGATTCAATCAAACTAGTATAGAATTATCTTTGGAAAATGAATAGCAGTTTATTTTTATAAATTATCTAAACATTCCGAACAATTATACTAATTGTAAAATTTAAATTAACAAGCTTATGCAAAAAAAAACTGCATTAAAAATTAATTACCAGACTTCAAATTTATATAAGAGGAAGTTCTCTTCAATTTATTTTAAATCTAAGGGAAATAAACTAGTAATAACGAAGAAACTTTTATTGTTAAACAAATTAAGAAATCCAGTTATCATAAATTATTACCTTGCCCACGTGATCAACTATTCAATTCGATTCGATTAAAAAATTCTTCTTTTATATTAATTCGCTATCATGGTAGATTTTCTAGATGTTCGTAGATTCTCTTATCGTTATCATAAGTGAATAAAAGGCAAAGAACTTCACAAAGAAGTAGTCCTGTAACTTTGACAAGTATATATATGAGTGCGTGAGTGAAAACCTGGGAATGAATATTTAAGTTTAACAATGGCGAACTTAGCACCGAGATCATGTATCAGTGTGGTTGGTTGTCTGATAATTTCAGTAATATATCCCTGTGCATAATCTTTACAAACATTGACCCAGCATCTTATTTAAAGCATTAAAGCTATAATAATAAATTCTTGCTGCATCAAACTTTTTTCATTATTATGTGAACAAGATGATACGTAAATACACTTAATGCTGTAATGTTTATAAATCCGTTTACTAATCCTAACTTCTAACCCTAAATTTATTGAGTTATAATATCTTATTAATCATCAGTAATCTCGACAGCCTCAATACTTTGACTGATTTCTTCCTCGGCAATCCCATAAAGATGAGAATTTATGCCGTGAGTTTTTGATCTTAACGCTTCCGTTATCTTTCTTGTGTTAATCGATTTACTCGTATACATATCATTTGAATGAATAGGTGATTTTGATTTTAATTTTGGTTTGATATTATTGATCGTTTGTTCATCATCATTAAATTTTTTTTTCAAAGCTTTTTTTGATTTTTCATCCGCTTCGAAAAATTGCTTCTTGATCTCATTATCTTTATCTTGTTTCATCTCGTCAAGCCAATATCCAACTCTATGACAAATATCTGTTGCCACTGGTCGTTTTTTTGGATTAGGATTCATGCATCTTTTGGCCAATTTTACATAGCATTTTGGAGTTCCCTCACAGAACTCAGGTCGTTCGCCGTGGCAAATTCTTATTGAAAGTCCAATATCAAAAGGCATTCCATCAAATGCTCTCTTCCCTGTTGCTAACTCCGTCATAATGATACCGAGGCTGTAAATATCCGCCTTTTGAGTAAATGGTTTTTCTTGTAAGACCTCTGGTGCTATATACGGTATAACACCATTGATCTTACCTTCTTGTTTAATATCAGATGATACAGAAAGTCCCAAATCAGCGATATATGCGCTGTGTAAATTGGTTTGCAAAATATTACCGCAATGCAAATCTCGATGAATCAATTCTTGAGAATGAATTGCTTCAAGATCAGAAGCGATGCAATATAATATATTTAATTTATCTTTCCATATCATTTGAGATACAGTTTCGAGATTCTGACGTAATGAACCTTCATTTGCATATTTCAAAACAAGAATATAATTTTTAGTGATATCATCTCTTGATACTCCATGACATTCTAAAAATGATGGATTTTCATAACCTATATCACAATAATACTTCAATTCTTGAATGAAATTTTTAACATTTTTATTCGAATTGTGAATAACTTTAAGTGCAACATTCTTATAAATATTATTATTTTTATTATACCAATATGCGTAATACACAGTAGCAAATCCACCTTTTCCTATTTCTTCTATATCTTCGAATTCATTGAAATTAATCCATGATATTTTATATTTTTCATCATTTAAAATATTTTTAACACCATCATCGATTTCTTCATGCGAAATTTTATTTATTTTTTTAAGACTTCTTGCTTTTCGATACCAATGATTAGCTCTTTGAATATCTCTTTGTACTCCAATTCCATTCCGGTAACATTCACTAAGGTTAATTATTCCACTAAGTTCATTCATATAAGCAGCCTTTTTAAAACATTCAAACGATTTACGTTCATCTTTTATAACACCTGTTCCGTCATAATAACAATTACCAAGACTATTCATACCCATAGCGTGCCCCATATCGGCAGATTTTTTATAATAAAAGAATGCACTATGTTCATTCTTTTCAACTCCAATCCCGTTATTATAACAATTTCCAAGTGAGAATATTCCATCAACATCACCCATCTTAGCAGATTTTTGATAATAAAAGAATGCTTTATATTCATCCTTTTCAATTCCGATTCCATTTTCATAACAAATTCCAACATTATAAGTTCCTTCAACATCACCCATCTCAGCAGATTTTTGATAATAAAAGAATGCCTTATGTTCATCCTTTTCAACCCCAATTCCACTTTCATAACAATAACCAACATCGTTCATTGCAACCGTATAACCCATATCAGCAGATTTTTTATAGTAATTAAATGCCTTGCGTTCATTCTTTTCAACCCCGATACCGTTTTGATAATTCCATCCGAGTTCGTGAAGTTCAGTGCTTGTATGACTGCCTGTCTGACCCATGTATCAAAAAATTTTTTTATTTATATAGTTTGTGTTTACTCTGTTCTTTAGCAAAAAAAAATCAAACTTTATTCTTTCTGTGGTTTTCTTTTTTTCTTAGTTTAATTTTTTCATTTAATTAATTAATAATTCTAGTAGAAATAATAATTCCGTGAATATTATAAGTTTTAACATTATAATATGTAAATAAACCAAAACGTTGAAGTCTATCGTTAATGTATATTAAATCGATACAGTATTATCAGATATACAGTATACGCGAATAAAATTATTTGTAAATTCTAAACCTCATTTTATTTTAATTAATACCGTAATACATAAATATATCTATATACTGCTTTACATTACACAATCCAAAATAATATTATTTGCTTTACAAATCATAATTTTTTTAAGGGTAAAAATTACAGTCGACATCATTAGTGTTACTAAACTTGCAAGCTTTAATCAAAAAGATGATTAGTCAAGAAATGAACGAAATGGAGAACAAAGTCGAGCTTATAAAAATTCCTTTAACATTATTTAGAAAGCTACCAGTGACAAAATAACTACTGGCTCTTTTAATACTTCTATTTATGTTATTCCAAAAAACATTTATTTATTAGCAGAGCTAATAAAAAAAAAATATTTAATTGTTATGGTTAAATATATGTATCTATATAATAGTGTAGAATTTTAAAAATAATAGTAGTTTAATAGTGTTGTAATTGTTCGACATGAGACGTATTTCGTTTTGGAATCGGTGCGAAATTTCCGACAAATTAGAAAAGCAATATTTATTATCCAATGATATAAATAAAAATTAAATGGCAGAGAAAAATTTGACATTTCAAAGGCAAATGACCTGATCATTTGATCAAAATTCAAATGATCTCGTGTCATCAAATAAGGGAATTGCTACCGGGCACAGCAACATGTGGTCTAATTAACACTAACTTAATGTTTTGATCCGCGCCAATCCGAATGGATCCGATTGAATATATCCTTAATATTTACGATAAGGATTATCCGGGGTCTAATGCAATCTACCCGTCAAAAAACTTACAAAAGACCCGGATATATATTTATATACGGATATATTTATATCCCGAACCATAATCCTAAATATGATTGTCAATTTGATATCTCATAGGTCTTTTTTCGATAAACGGTTACACAAACTACTGCTATTGACGACCAACCGAACCATTCAAACAAAATAGTTTTTTGGCCTCTATATGAGATAAATAAGCAATAAATATTAAAAAAAAACAGCTACACCAAGCTGTAAAAGGAAGCACTATCACTAGTTGGGTATTTTCAGGTAGTGAAAGATTGGTTCGTCATTGAACGATTGGTTGTATAATGGGTAAGGGGGAAGTCGGAAGCAATTTTCAGGAAAACTACCTTTTTAACTTACTTTCAGCTAATAATTAAACATGTAGATATTAAAATATTCTATACGGTAACAATATATATTTAAAATTTAAAGAAAGGTTCATATGTATATTTTTAAATAAATTTAATTTAAATGATTTTTTTGCATAAATTTATATATAAAATTAGGTGAGTCAACTCATTTAATTTATGTGTAACAGCATTTGAAACCCCTGAAAAAGGACATGTCCTGTGATTGGTAAACTTAATTATGGATTAAAAGTAAGACCGTTGTTGTAAAAATTCACTTTATAATAAATTTAACAGCAAATAATTCTCGATAATGATTGGCTAATTTTTGGAGTCAAACCAAATCGGTGGATATGTATTACACTCCCTTTGGTAAATGTGAATGTAACGATTATTTATTTGAAAATTAGTGGGACACATGAATTTTGTGATGACCATCCAAATTTTGATAATTATTTTTCGCGTATTTTTTCTCGATATATAAAATTATATTATCGAAAAACTAAACTGTTATTACCGAAAAATAATTATTGAAATTTGCAGATGATCCATAAAATTCATCATGTGTCCCACTAATTTTCAAATCAGCTGTTAACTTAAACAGCTCTCTTAAACAACTCCCTTAAAATAGTAAAACGTGAATTTGCCAAATTTGCATCTGTTGTTTGATTAATGCTTACAAACTATTTTGGCCTAAAAAAAGTCAATCAAATATTTCACGAATTTGAAAACGTTTTGTATTATGGTCTCAAGTTCAAGAACAAGTGAAGAATAAGTGCAAGTGCAAGTGCAAGAAGCAGAACAAGAACAATTGTTCCACAATAGATAAAAAGAAAAACATGAGTTCAATAAAAAATAGCGAATGTATTAGCAAATATTAAGAAAAATTACATTCCGCCAAAGATTTAGATGATTTTCCATTTTTCATAAACTTTTGGTCGGAATTTTTGCCGCCCAGATTATCTGATAATCACTAATTTTCTCAGCGATTCTTGTAGTTCGTAGTTTTATGTTGATCTACCAACCAATAAAACCATGGTTGTATCTAAAATGTGATCAGTGTGCTAAAACTAATATAGCAAATATTATGCTTTAACGCTTTTTGATTGGTTATACAACCCGTGATCAAAATGTTAATACTAATATAGCGATGAACAAATCACTGTATGATCAAGAATGTCATCACAATTATCACAATTCAAATTCATTATTTAATCAAAATATTAAGAGGTTACAGCAGATCAACATGGATACGGACATTTTACACCCCTTCTTAATACGGAAATTATAGCTGATAAGTATGGTATAGATGAGCAGGGCATGCCAGTAAAAAAACATGCTGATTTTTAAAACCTATACCATACTATATCAGATATAATCAGCTATAATTCTAACCCTAACGCTAAAGATTTTAAAAACTCGGGGCATACTATACTGATATGCTCACCTATACCATATTGATTTGCGAAAATACTAATCTGTAATTTCCCATACTATACAATTCTGGTCATCCGTACAGAAATTTTTTTTACAGTAAATCAATAATCGGTAAGTTTTGTAACAAAATTTTACAGTAAATTGTGATAGAAACTACAACTATTAATTCCGGGTATTCGATACACTATGAAAATCATATAAAATTCTAATAAGACAGATTTTTAAATGATTTTTCCTGATTAATCAATCTAGAGTTCCAACCCGGATAGCGTTTATCCGAATAATTATCGGATATCCTGGTGACACCCACCCGGGTCAAATCACTAGCAGCAACTAAAAAAAAAAACTTACATTAATTTGTTATAGAACCTCCTACACTAAATTCGATCCTAAACTTTTGATACACAAAAATTAATTATATTTCGCATAGCTCACTGCATTTGTCTGACATGTTTCTTGTTTAATTTATTAAATTCGAAATTGGCATTTCATTTTGTTAGATATTTGAAACAAACTATTCAAAATTTTGGTATATTTCAAATAAAACAGCTTCATGTTAGCATTTGTAGCCAAATTCGCAAATGTAATGAGTAAAGTGATGTCACTTTGTGCTCATATAGAACCCGGATTCAATAATTGAATTCGGATTTATCAGATTCGGATTATCATCCGGATACACAAAGTAGGATCCGAATTTAATCCGGATGGCCCTTAAAGAATAGGATCGAAACACTAACACTAACCTTAACTATGATGCTGGCTATCTGTGTCGTTAAGGTTAGTGCTGGTCATTAGCTGTGTCGATAATGCCTCAAATAATGGGCAGTTTAGGTCTTTGTCACGTGCAATAATTTTATGGGTCAAATGGTCTACTTTAGTTAAAGAAATGTCACGATATGTAAAGGTCAAATAATGCTAATCGTTATTGCATGCCAAATTTCGATTAACTTAGGATAATTTTAGCCTTTATATATGGCGACATTTATAAATTGTAATTAATATCACATGGTATTATCAGATAATTAGCCAATCAAACCCAAAAAATCAACACGGATCAGCCCGGCTAAACGGAATATCTCGGAATTTTATTAATTAAATGATTAATCGATTAGTTGTTTAAAAATTTTTTCAAATCGATTAGTTGGAAAGTTGGAAAGTTGGCAACTACATAGTTGGTTTTCCAACTAACGATTTGGAACACAAGTTGTAATTTTTTTTAACGTTCTTTTCTGAGTTTCAGTTTAAACAAACATTATATTGGAAATAATCATATTACTGTATTATTGGTTGGCTTATAAAAATATGACTTATTGGAATCTCAAGATGTAATGAACGTTCTGATTGGCCTGTATAATTGAGAGGGGCGCTCTTAGAGATGGAGGGGAAGAGAACGTTAAACGAAATTGTAACTTCAAATGGCCTAATTTGAGATGCACCATCCGGGTTTGATCACTGAATCGCAAGCTACCAGAAATCATTATTAATTCATTGACGCCTAAATTAGGATTAGGGTTAAGGTGAAAATCACAGAATAATTTAGGCCAATTATCGCAGATCATTTAATGCTGGTCATCTGATGGTCATCTGACGCAAGTTTTGATACAATGCTAATTAATTGCTGCGTCATTCCGAAGGGCTAAAGAGAAATAAAATTACAAAAACTTGACTTAGCAAAGATTTTTTTCTAAAAGATATTATAACTCAAATAAATAATATTGCTAACTCTCAATATGCGTAAGAGACATCGAACTATATTATACTGTATTAAAATTTTAAATGTATTGCGTCGCGTCGGTGTTCATTTCGCTGTTAATCTTCCCACGATCGCTTTTTGTGGAAATTAATCTGCAGGCAAAAGTAGCTTGCTTGAGGCGATTTCAGGCGTTAAGGTATGTAAAAACTCTTATCATTCGCTTCGTCTCAAATTCAAGATGAATAAATCATAGTTACTGTACCTAAGTCTGATGGAACTTGCGCTCGTTGTGTGATGAAACTTAGGCTAATCGAACCTCCTGAAGTATGGTCATGCCAAGTTTCTCTTCGTAAAGAATATGATGAAAAATGAAATGTCTTTCTAATCCAGTTGAAGCTAAATTTTGGTATCCCAATCGATGATCCAGATAAATCCTAACAGAAAGCAATGAATATCTTAATTGGGATTTCAAATATGAAGATTGTTCTCAATTAAACGGTCTTAAGTTTACGAAAAATGTCGCATGCACTGAAATTAAAAGCTCCGATGTTCCAAACGTTTAAGTTTAATTGATTTACCTGGAATCATTCATAAAATTTTACAGAAGAAATGAGATTATTGTACTGCGTTTTTAATAAAATAAATTCCGATATCACACGTTAATATGAAGTAGAATTTAGAATTGATCGTCAAATACAGTACTTTCGTTACGATCTAGGGTTTTCTTTGATGATCATTGATTATCAATTCATCAGCTCGGTAAGACATTCGGCACAACAAATTACGAAATAAGTTAAAATCCAGGAAACAATACATAAATATAAGTCAGGATACTTGTAAAAATGATGTCAAGTCCAATAATGTAGGTTATTAATTTTAGTTGAAAATTTTGGTATAAGAGGTCATCAATTCTTATCTCAGTATTCATATTCAATATTCAACAGACTAAAAGATGACAATAACGTTTTTCAATTTCATGAACCCATCATTCCTTTTATCGTATTCCAAGTATATGATTTCACGGTGATTTATTTCATTTTATTAATTTCAGTAATACATCATCCTTTGCATATACTATGTCTTTAATATTTCTTTAAAGCATTAAAGCTATAATAATAAATTCTTGCAGCATCTATTATTATGCAAGATGATACGTGTAAATACACTTAATGCTGTAAAGTTTATAAATCCGGTTACTAACCCTAACCTTTAACTCTAAATTTATTGAGTTATAATATATTATTAATCATCAATAATCTCGATAGCCTCAATACTTTGGCTGATCTCTTCCTTGGCAATCCTAGAAAGATGAGAATTTATTTCTTGAGTTTTTGATCTTAACGTTTTCGTTATCTTTCTGGTGTTAATCGATTTACTTGAGCACATATCATTTGGATGAATCGGTGACTTTAATTTTTGTTTATATTATCTGCTTCAAAAAATTGCTTCTTGATCTCATTATCTTTATCTTGTTTCATCTCGTCAAGCCAATATCCAACTCTATGACAAATATCTGTTGCCGCTGGTCGTTTATTTGGATCAGGATCCATGCATCTTTTGGCCAATTTTACATAGCTCCATGCATCTTTTGGCCAATTTTACATAGCATTTTGGAGCTCCCTCACCGCGGTCGCCTTGACAAATTCTCATTGAAAGTCCAATATCAAAAGGCTCACCATCAAATGCTCTCTTCCCTGTTGCTAACTCCGTCATAATGATACCGAGGCTGTAAATATCCGCCGCTTGAGTGAATGGATTTTCTTGTAAGACCTCTGGTGCTATATACGGCATAACACCATTGATCTTACCTTCTTGTTTAATATCAGATGATACAGAAAGTCCCAAATCAGCGATATATGCGCTGTGTAAATTGGCTTGCAAATATTACCAGAATGCAAATCTCGATGAATCAATTCTTGAGAATGAATTGCTTCAAGATCAGAAGCGATGCAATATAATAGATTTAATTTATCTTTCCATATCATTTGAGATACAGTTTGAGATTCTGACGTAATGAACCTTCATTTGCATAATTCAAAACAATAATATAATCTTTAGTCGTATCTTCTCTTGATACTCCATACATTCTAAAAATGATGGATTTTCATAACCTATATCGCAATAATACTTCAATTCTTGAATGAAGTCTTCAACATTTTTATTCGAATTGTGAATAACTTTAAGTGCAACATTTATAAATCATATCATTTCTATTAAGCCAAGAAGCGTAAAATACAGTAGCAAATCCACCTTTTACTATTTCTCTAATATATTTGAATTCATTGTAATAAATCCATGATATTTTATATTTTTCATCGTTTAATATTTCTTTAACGCCATCATCGATTTCTTCATCAGAAATTTTATTTATTTTTTTAAGACTTCTTACTTTTCGATACCAATGATTTGCTCTTTGAATATCTCTTTGTACTCTAATTCCATTCCGGTAACATTCACTAAGGTTAATTATTCCACTAAGTCCATTCATATTAGCTGCCTTTTTGTAACATTCGAACGCTTTACGTTCATCTTTTATAACTCCTCTTCCGTCACGATTATAATTACCAAGACTATTCATACTCTTAGCGTGCCCCATATCAGCAGATTTTTGATAATAAAAGAATGTCTTACGTTCATCCTTTTCAACACCGCTTCCGTAACGATAACAATTTCCAACATTAAATATTCCATCAGGATCTCCCATATCAGCAGATTTTTGATAATAAAATAATGCCTTATGATCATCCTTTTCAACACCGATTCCATTTTCATAACAAATTCCAACATTAAATATTCCACTGACGTTCCCCATCTCAGCAGATTTTTGATAATAAAAGAATGCCTTATGTTCATCCTTTTCAACACCAATTCCATTTTGATAACAAATTCCAACTTTGTTCATTGCAGGCACATAACCCATTTTAGCAGATTTTTTATAGTAATCAAATGCCTTGCGTTCATTCTTTTCAACCCCGATGCCGTTTTGATAGTTTGTGAAGTTCAATACCCGTATGACTGCCTGTATGACTGCCTGTCTGACCCATGTACAGAAATATTTTATATTTATATGGTTTGCGTTTACTCTGTTCTTTAGCAGGAAAAATCAAACTTTATTCTTTCTGTGGATTTCTTTTTTTCCTAGTTTAATTTTTTTCATTTAATTAATAATTCTAATAGAAATAATAATTTATAAGTCTTAATATTATCATATGTAAATAAACCAAAACGTTGAAGTAAATTTTTGTCCATCTTTAATGCACATTAGATATATCAAATATACATTATATACGAATAAAATTATTTGTAAATTCTAAAACTCATTTTTAATTTAATTAATACCGTAATACATTACGATACTGTTACATTACACGAATCCAAAATAATATATAGTTATTGGATGCGTAGCATCCAATAACTGTAGTTATTTGGAATGTTGTAACAATTGTATCGTGATCTGTGTGATCACGATATTATTGTTACACATGACAAATAACGAAAAGTATTTTGTGTGGAATTTGATCGGGAGATGACTGGGCCCCGCAGGGGCCCAGTCGTCGACCGGTCAAATTCCACACGAAATACGTCAGTTATTGGTGCGGAGCATTCAATAACGGTATTATCCGGCATTTTACGACGATCGGAAATTAAATTTAATATTAAATTTAATAAATTAAGCTTTTTGTTTACTTCGTATTAATATTAAAAATAATAAATTAACTTTTTATTACTACGTTTTAAGCGAAAATTAAATTGCCGTTCCTCTTTCAAAAAAAAAACTTATTACATAATTAAAATTTCATATAAATATCTAAATCGCTCGTGTTTTTTTTTTTCGTTTTCTCTTTCTTTCTTCCCTAATAAATCTAGAATCATAAAAAAAAAAATGTCAAAAGTAAAAAAATACAAACCCCATTTATCGTAAACCAACGACTGAAGAAATAAATGAGATAATTAATGGCACGATCCCTCAAAATACCCGTAAAGCAACTGCTAAATGGGTTGGGATATTGGAAGCTTGGCGTTCAGAGGTTGGATATGGTTACGGCGTCGAAACTATTTCAGATAAAGATCAACTAGAACGAGAAATGATGGAATTCATCCTTGGAATATGTAAAATCCGTGACCAAGAAGATTACTCACCTTCTTCGTTGATGAATTGTATTAGACTATTGAGTGTCTATATTTTAAAGCATCCCAATGGGACTAAGAAATTTAATTTAGGAAACAGGAAAGAATTTGCAGAGTTGTGGAATGCGTTAAACGGTAAAATGAAAATGTTAAAAAAAAAAGGCATCGTATCACGACACCACGATCATCTAACGGACGAAGAGTTAAAAGCGATTTTTCAACACGAAGCAATCTCTAATAACACACCACAAGGACTGCTCTATAGGATTTTTATGTGGTGTTGTCTCTTATTCCAACCCCGGGGCGGTGAACACTATAAAATGTTGATTACACAATTTACATTTACATCCGGTGGAGGTATTCATTTCGCAAAAAACTATCAGAAAAACGATCAAGGAGGAATCGATGGAAATTCGGATGCTCATGTGATTTCCGTACCTCCTGATTCTGAAGGCTGTCAAGGGCCTGTCTAAGATTTTAAGTTATACTCTAAAAGACCACCCAATTCGAATTGCACTTCTTTATATTTACAAATAAATAAAGAGGCGAAAGGTAATATTTTATTGATCTTTTTTTTTTTTATTTTGACTAACAATTAAATTTTATATTTAGATCTTTCGAATGACCAGTGGTATCACGATTCCCAATTAGGCGAAAAAGTATGCCGAAAACTTATGAAATCTATTTGTATTACAGTTGGAATTGATTTGAAAAATCGGGATATTGTAAACCACTCTGGTAGATCCACACCAATTACGTTCTTATTTCAAAAAGGAGTTCCCACGGTTACAACGATGGCGTTAACTGGGCATAAAAGTGAATCTTCATATCGTATTTATGCCCGCCCATCAGACAAACAGAAAGAGAATGCACTTTCATTATTAATTAATAACGTTGGAATTTTACCGGCAAATAATTTGAAAGTCTCGAGTAATACGGAAGTCTCAAGTAATACGGAAGTCCCAAGTAACATAGAAGCCTCAGAAACTTCAAGTGATACAGAAGCTTCAGAAGCTTCAGAAGCCTCATGTAATACGGAGTCAAGCCATTCGAATCTATTTAATGCTTCAAGATCTTCAAAGATTTTAAAGGTATATTACAATTGTTTATGATTTTATTGTTATTATCACTATTTAAAATTCTTTTTTATAGAAGCGTAAATCAGTTAAACAAGGCTATCGCTATTCCACTGAACCTACATTTTCAAGTGCTTCATCATCCAAACCTTCCGTCTTCAAGCCGTATCGTAAGCCTTTTCAAAATTCATCGAATGTTAACTTACCATTACATTCGAATGCATTTAAAAAAAATCCTACTCTTGGTGGTCGACAAGTTCTTCGAAAAAGTTCTGCAGCGGATGATTTGAAAGTACAAGAAATGAATAGTAGAACTACAATCGTCAAGAATTATTATATTACTGCAGAGCATGTAGTCATTAACTAGATAAATTTGAATTCGTATCAATGTAAATTTAATATTTTTATTGAATAAACCTTGCTTTTAAAAAAAGCCTTGAATTTGCTATACATTTAGCGATCTTGACAATTTTAATGGAATTTATACAAATGTGTATTGAATTGATTTGACAATGTAAAAAAATCTTGAATAATGATTCAATTTTGCTAAAAAAATTAAATTCGCTAACTTAATGTACAGCCAAATAACTCGAGTTATTTGGTGAGCCCGATCATAGTAAGATGCCGGATAATATTTATTATTTTACAAAATCATAATCTTTTTTTTTAATAATGGTAAAAATTACAGTCCCCATCATTAGTTTTACTAAACTTTGCAAGCTTTAATCAAAAAAAAAAAAAATTAAAAAAATTATGGTCAAGAAATGAACGAGATGGAGTAGGACAAAGTCGAGCTTATAAAAATTCCTTTAGTATTATTTAGAAATCTAACAATGATAAAATAACTACTACTAGCACTTTTAATACTTCTATTTATGTCCTTCCAAAACATTTATTTGCTAGTCAATGAATATTTTGAAAATTCTAAAAGCTTGTAGAACCAATAAAAAATATTTAATTGTTATGGTACAGTATTTTAAAAAATTTCAGCACTATTATTTTTAAAATTCTACACTGCAATATATATTTGTTGACATGTGCAATTTTTGAGACGTAATTCGTTTTGGAATCGGTGCGAAATTTCAAATCAGAAAATCAATATTTATTATCCAATGATAAAAATAAAATTAAATGCCAAAAAATTATAATGCATGCTATTATTTTTTCTTTGGAAAAAAAAATCGAATAAAAAAATTTTCAAAGCAATGTCTCATGTTCCTGGAAGACCCCTTTAAAAAAAATCCGGTTAAACTTTACAAAAGTTGCTGGAACTCGATAAACTTGGTCGAAAAACACCTCGCCAGAAATCCAATTATTGCGAAGAAACAAAAATTTAAGAATCAGAAGAAATTAAAGAGGATTGTTAGTTCGATGATGACGATGATAATGATAATTAACATGAGAAGGATAAAAAATTATTGATGCATTGTATTTCTTTAATTCATTTGCAAAAACTTATTTAATAGGGTTTACATAGTGGTAATGCTTGGAATTTCAATACCAACAAACGTAAAACTAATATAGAATGAAATGTTGTATTTGGTCGATACTGTAGTAAACTTATGTATTTAAAAATGTAATAGCATAAAAAATTAAAACGACTAGATTAAATATATTTCTTATGTAATTTCTAATAAATTCGAAATTACATAACGCCATCTTTTTAAAAAAAATTTCCTCGGCTGGCAATTAAATTAACCAATCAGATGCAATATTTTCGGTTTCAGCAAAATTTAAAAAAAAATGGGTTAAAAAATTATCAAAAATGGTTTAAAACCTAGTCATTTGATCAAAATCAAATCACCCGAGCCCGAGTCATCAAATAATGACCGGTCATTTAAGGACATCAGCAATTTAGGTGTGCAATAATTTTTATGGTCAAAAAGTTTACTATAGTTAAAGAAAGTCGCGATATGTAAAGGTCCAAATAATATTAAGTAAATAGATATTTGCGCATTAAGTAAACTTGGCTTTACGTTTATTTAAAATTTACAAATTTCGATTTACTTAATATACATTTAACCTTTATTTATGGCGACATTTACAAATTGTTATAAAAATTAATTTTTATTTAGATCGTTTGAAATAAATAGGTTCCTTTTGAATCTAGCATACAAAAATAATCATTATTATTGGTTGGCTTATAAGCACATGACTTTTGGAATCTCAAGACGTAATGAACGTTCTGATTGGCCTGTTTAATTTCAAAAGGGTGCTCTTAGAGATAGAGGGGAAGAGGACGTTAAACGAAATTGTAACTTTAAATGGCCTAATTTGCGATACATCATCCAGGTTTAATCACTGAATCGCAAGTTATCATCAATCATTATTAATTCGGACGAAAATTTTATCACTAAAATTGGCTTCAGATTAAAACCGGCCTAAAGGGTAATTTAGGCCAATTATTGCAGATCATTCAATGCTGATCATCTGATGGTCATCTGACGCATTTTAATACATAACGATCATACAATGCGAAACTAATTATTGCTGCGTCATTCCGAAGGGCTAAAAAAAAGAAAAAGAGAGATAGAGCAAATCGGCCGAAGATGCGGAGTAAAATATTATTTGCCTAATTAGTAATTTTCAATTATTCTAAAATTATGAAAACATGGCAAAGATTTTTCTATCTTAAGAAATTATGACTCAAATAAATAATATTAATATGCGAAAGAGACATCGAACTATATTAAAATTTTAAATGTATTGCGTCGCAATCGTTTTTTGTGGAAATCAATCTGCAGACAAAAGTAGCTTTCTTGAGGCGATTTCAGGCGTTAAGGTATATAAAAACTCTTATCATTCACTTCGTCTCAAGTTCAAGATGAATAAAATAGATTGTTATTTTTTAAAATCTTAGTTACCTACATCACGAAGTTATTTTTATGTAGACTTATGTATTTAAAAATTATATGTAAGCCTACAAACCCAATGTAGACTTACATAGCATAATTTATACATAAATATAATTTTTAAATAATATTTATTTAACAGTTATGTAACGAAAATTTAAAATATAAAAATGTGTTAAGTAGCCAAATAAGTAAAATGTAGAATGAAATAAAAGTTATAATTAAGGTTAGGTTAGGTTAGAATTAGAGTTGGCGTTAGGGGTAAACTTGCGAGAGGAGCATTTTAATTAAATTTTGAGATATTGACTATTTCTTTTTCTTAAAATTTAATAAAAATTTATTTATATTTTACAATATATAGAGGTTACATAATTATATATGTAAAATTTATTAATATATAATGTTTATATAAAATTTTTATCTAAATTTTACGATATATAAGATTTATATAAAATTTTTATTTAAATTTTACGATATATAAAAGTTATATAGTTATAATATATGAAATTTATTAATATATAAAATTTATGTAAAAAATTTATTAGAATATAAAAGTTGTTTAATTATTATACATAAAATTTATAAATATATAACATTTACATAAGCCTTTTTTATAAATTTATTTTTATATATATTCAAATAAATTTTACATAAATTCTATATTAAATAACATATAAAAATTAACATATATAATTTTTATATATAATATTTATGTAAAGTTGTAGATCTATGTAGATTTTATAAAAAATGTACTTGCTGATGTAAATCTGATGAAACTTGTGATGAAACTTAGTCTAATTGAATCTCCTGAAGCATGGTCATGCCAAGTTCTCTTCGTAAAGAATATGTTGAAAATGAAAAACGTCTTTCTATATCCCGATCGATGATTCAGATAAAGTCGAATTAAATCCTATAACAGAAAGCAACGTATATCTTAATTGAGATTTCAAAGATGATCTCAATTAACGGTCTTAAGTTTACGAAAAATGTCATATTCACAGAAATTAAAAGCTCCGATGTTCCAAACTTAAGCTTAATTGATTTACCTGGAATCATTCATAAAATTTTGCAGAAGAAATGAGATTATTGACAGCGTTTTGAATCAAATAAATTCTGATATCACATAATTTGTACGCGTATTTCCGTTAGTACAAATTATATTGTAAGTTTCTTGACGTTAATATAAAATAGAATTTAGAATTGATCGTCAAATAAGTACTTTCGTTACGATCTATGGTTTTGGTCTTTGACGATCATTGTAAAACATTCGGCACAAAAAATTACGAAATATGTTTAAAATTGATGTCAAGCCCAATAATGGGTTAACTTGTAAAATTTTGGTATAAGAGGTCATCAATTCTTATCCCAGTATTCATATTCAATATTCAACAATGACAATAATATTTTCAATTTCATGATACCATCATTTACTTTTATCATATTCAAAGTATATGATTTCACGGTGATTATAAATTCAGTAATACATCATCACGTACATATACTATAGGTCTTTATAAACATTGACCCAGCATCACTTATACATTTCTTTAAAGCATTAAAGCTATAATAATAAATTCTTGCAGCATCTATTATTATGTGAACAAGATGATATGTGTAAATACACTTGATGTTTATAAATCCGTTTATTAACCCTAACTTTTAACTCTAAATTTATTGAGTTATATTATTAATCATCAGTAATCTCGACAGCCTCAATACCTTGGCTGATCTCTTCCTTGGCAATCCTAGAAAGATGAGAATTTATGTCTTGAGTTTTTGATCTTAACTCTTCCGTTATCTTTCTGGTGTTAATCGATTTACTCGTGTACATATCATTTGGATGAATCGGTGATTTTAATTTTTGTTTGATATTATCAGCTTCAAAAAATTGCTTCTTGACCACATTATCATCATCATCATCATTTTGTCCCATCTCTTCAAGCCAATTTCCAATTTTGTGACAAATATTTGTTGCCGTTGGTCGTCTATTTGGATCAGGATCCATGCATTTTTTGGCCAAATTTACATAGCATTTTGGAGCTCCCTCACCGAATCCAGGTCGTTCGCCTTGACAAATTCTCATTGAAAGTCCAATATCAAAAGACACACCATCAAATGCTCTCTTCCCTGTTGCTAACTCCGTCATAATGATACCGAAGCTGTAAATATCCGCCGCTTGAGTGAATGGATTTTCTTGTAAGACCTCTGGTGCTATATACGGCATAACACCATTGATCTTACCTTCTTGTTTAATATCAGATGATATAGAAAGTCCCAAATCAGTGATATATGCGCTGTGTAAATTGGCTTGCAAAATATTACCAGAATGCAAATCTCGATGAATCAATTCTTGAGAATGAATTGCTTCAAGGTCAGAAGCGATGCAATATAATAGATTTAATTTATCTTTCCATATCATTTGAGATACAGTTTCGAGATTCTGACGTAATGAACCTTCATTTGCATAATTCAAAACAATAATATAATCTTTAGTCGTATCTTCTCTTGATACTCCATGACATTCTAAAAATGATGGATTTTCATAACCTATATCACAATAATACTTCAATTCTTGAATGAAGTCTTCAACATTTTTATTCGAATTGTGAATAACTTTAAGTGCAACATTCTTATAAATTTTATCATTTTTATTAGGCCAATATGCGTAAAATACAGTAGCAAATCCACCTTTTCCTATTTCTCTAATATTTTTGAATTCATTGTAATTAATCCATGATGTTTTATATTTTTCATCGTTTAAGATTTCTTTAACGCCATCATCGATTTCTTCATCAGAAATTTTATTTATTTTTTTAAGACTTCTTGCTTTTCGATACCAATGATTGGCCCTTTGAATATCTCTTTGTACTCCAATTCCATTCCGGTAACAATCACTAAGATTATTTATTCCACTAAGTTCATTCATATTAGCTGCATTTTTATAACATTCAAATGCTTTACGTTCATCTTTTATAACTCCTCTTCCGTCATGATAACAATTACCAAGACTATTCATACTCTTAGCGTGCCCCATATCAGCAGATTTTTGATAATAAAAGAATGCCTTATGTTCATCCTTTACAACTCCGATTCCGTCAAGATAACAATTTCCAACATTAAATGTTCCATCGACATTACCCATCTCAGCAGATTTTTGATAATAAAAGAATGCCTTATGTTCATCCTTTTCAACTCCAATTCCACTTTCATAACAACATCCAACATTGAACATTGCAACCGCATCCCCCATTTTAGCAGATTTTTTATAGTAATCAAATGCCTTGCGTTCATTCTTTTCAACCCCGATGCCGTTTTCATAATTCCATCCGAGTTTGCGAAGTTCAGTGCCTGTATGACTTCCTGCCTGACCCATGTATCAAAAAAATTTTTTATTTATATAGTTTGCGTTTACTCTGTTCTTTAGCAAGAAATCAAACTTTATTCTATCTGTGGAATTCTTTTTTTCCTAGTTTAATTTTTTCATTTAATTAATTAATAATTCTAGTAGAAATAATAATTCCGTGAAAATTATAAGTTATAATATTATATAATATGTAACTAAACCAAAATGTTGAAGTCTATCGTTAATGTATATTAAATAGATATTATCAGATATACAGTATATGCGAATAAAATTTAATAATACTGTATTGTAATACATAAATATATCTATACTGTTTTACATTACACGAATCCAAAATAATATTTATTGTTTTACAAAATAATCTTTTTTAATGGTGTAAAAAATTACAGTCGCCATCATTAGTGTGTTTACCAAACTTGCAAGCTTTAATCAAAAAAAAATTATTAAAAAAAATATGGACAAGAAATGAACGAAATGGTGTAGGATAAAGTCGAGCTTATAAAAATTCATTTAGTATTATTTAAAAGCTAACAATGATAAATAATAACTACTAGCACTTTTAATACTTCTATTTATGTTCTTCCAAAACATTTATTTGCTAGTCAATAAATATTTTGAAAATCTTAAAAGCTTGTAGAGCCAGTAAAAAAATATTTAATTATGGTGCAGTATTTTAAAAAATTAGAATTTTAAAAATAATAAGAATTTAATAGTGCTGAAATTTGTTGACATGTGCGATTTTTGAGACGTAATTCGTTTTGGAATCGGTACGAAATTTCAGACGAATTAGAAAAGCAATATTTATTATCCAATGATAAAATTAAAAATTAAATACCAAAAAATTATAATGCATGAAATGAAAGACATTTATTTTTTCTTAGAAAAAAAAATCGAATAAAAAAATTTTCAAAGCAATGTCTCATGTTCATGGAAGACCCCTATAAAAAAAATCCGGTTGAACTTTACAAAAGTTGCTGGAACTCGATAAACTTGTTCGAAAAACACCTCGCCAGAAATCCAATTATTGCGAAGAAGCAAAAATTTAAGAATCAAAAGAAATTAAAGATGATATTTAGTTCGATGGTGACGATAATAATGATAATTAACATGAGAAGGATAAATTATTGATGCATTGTATTCCTTTAATTCATTCACAAAAACTTATTTAATAGTGTTTACATAATGGTAATGCTTGGAATTTCAATACCAGCCAACGTAAAGCCAATAGAAATGTTGTATTTGGCCGATAGGCAATTAAAAATGCAATGGCATAAAAATTAAAGCGACTAGATTAAATATATTTCTTATGTAATATCTAATAAATTCAAAATTACATAGCATCGTCTTTTTTTTTTAAAAAAAAATTTCCTCGGCTGACGATTAAATTAACCAATCAGATGCAATATTTCGGTTTCAGCAAAATTTTAGCATCAGGCATCGATGTTTTAAAGAAAAGGGTTAAAATTATAAAAAATGTTTAATAAACTTGGTCATTTGATGAAAATTCAAATTACCCCGAGTCATCAAATAATGACTGGTCATTTAAGGACATCGGCAATTTAGGTGTGCAATAATTTTTATGAGTCAAAAAGTTTACAATAGCTAAAGAAACGTCGCGATATGTAAAGGTCAAAATAATACTAAGTAAATAGATATTTGTGCATTAAGTAAAATTGGTTGCAATGATAGTTTACGTTTATTGTAAAATTTACAAAGTTCGATTTGCTTAGTATAATTTTAACCTTAATATGGCGACATTTATAAATTATATCTTGTAAAAATTAATTTTATGAAATAATTTCGTTTAACAATTCCTTATGAATCTTTAGCACAACAGGGGAGGGTGTTATATTACAAAAGGAATCATATTATATTGGTTGGCTTATAAACATATGACTTATTGGAATCTCAAGACGTAATGAACGTTCTGATTGGCCTGTTTAATTTCAGAAGGGGGCTCTTGGGAAGATAACATTAACCGAAGTACCGAAGTACCGAAGTTAAATGACCTTCTTAAGTCATTTGGGTTGTGAAATGACCAATGACTAGCTATTTGTCATTCGAGTCCTTTGGAGTCACTTACCTCCCTGCTCTAGTTCACAAAAAATCTGATTACCCATGAAATTTTGACCAAACTAATTTCAAGAACAGGTGTAACGTAAAAATCGAAACGAAACCATTTTGTTGCAAAACAATAGCGATAACTCTAAATTTTTAATTAAGATATTCCTTCTGCAACACAATTAAATGTTCCTTGTGAAATTTTACTAATAACCGCTACATTGTCTTGTTCTTTAATTTTATAAGCAACTTTTGTTGCTTTGAGTGTTAAGTTTTGACTATCACGTTGCATTTAATACTAAATTGATTGGTCAAAAATTACGCTACCTAAAATCGGGACCCAGTGCTCCGAACCTTAAGTACATACTACGTACGTACGTAGGTACGTGTAAGTACAGTACGTATGTAGGTACATGACTATGAACATGTAAACCCTTATCTTGATAACTGCATAGCACATCCGGAACTTTTAACCAGTTAATTTATGCTGCTTCTCTTATGATTTGGAGTAGTATTCTAAACGGTTTTAACTGAATAAATGTGACCACACATGATGACATAGTAAATGCACTGAGTGGAGAAACGTGGGGTTTATTAAAAACGCATTGCATAATTATAATAAGTACTAACTATATTTTTTGAAACTTAAATACCAACAATCAACGTTTCAAGAATCGTTTTTCCAAAATGCTTTTGCAAAGAACACATTTAAAAAAAAAAAAGTTTACATTTAAAATTGTATATATAAAGTTTTAGAGATTTCACTAAAGTTTTCACATGTAAAAAAAAAGTTTAGAATTCCATTAGTAGATTAGCTAATAATTTTTTTGCCGAAAATTTTGAATGCTTTCACCTGGAAAAAAAAAATCAAGATATTAATCTCATTACTTTCATATGCAATTACTGACTTTACTAATAAAATTATGATGCATTATTTCTTTAATTATATACTGTATAAAAAAAAAATACACAACATAAATAAATGAATGTATGTATGTATGTATATATATATATAGCGAACATAAAGCGAAACTAATTTGGAAATAGGATATACTTTGAACTTTCTTTTGGTGAATTAGCAAATCAACCAAAATTAACGTTACAATATCATATTTTTCTATCTTCGTGATTACAATGATACAATTTTTGAATATTGTTTGGCTTCACAAATCAGAGATCCAATTTGGAATGCGCACATGGTTATCATTAGCATTTAGGCATGCGTATCAATTTTAATATCTACCCGCTACTTTGTATCTGCTCGATATTGTTGCGCTAAAACCAAAAATGGAAAGTGAAACTTTAATTAGATTTTACATTACAATACTTGAAAAATTACAATGACCTCAAACACTTATATATAACAATGAATATTTCATATTTCATATGATGGGTGTATAATAATATGATCAATGCAATTCATTAATGATAAACGTGGTCAGTGTAACAGAACTTTTGCAATTGAGTTTGATTCTTTCATTTCTGCATTGTGTAAAAATTTATGAATTTATTATTTTAAATGACTTTATTTGAACATAACTGTATTAAAGAGCGCTTTACCATGTGAATAAACTATTTTGTTTATGGGGGATTGTAAATTTGATCTTTTTAGCTATTACTGTTTTTGTATACTGTAGATTCTTTGTAAGAACTTTGTAATTTCGTGGGGAATACCAAAGATAATCCCAAGATAATTCCAAGATAATCCCAAGCTAATCCCAAGATAGTTGCATATACGTATAATGTGAATTTTTAAAAAGAGTACGTTATACGTATTACCGGTAATAAACATTTAATATTATACTTAAAAAAGTAATATTGCTTGTATTGTTATTTTTTGACATTTATATAGTAAATATAATAATTAAATATAGATTAAAACTTAATATTTTTTCGAATACTGTATTAATCTTTTTATTTGTATTTTGCTTACGAAATGGTTGACTCATTGTATATACAAAAAACAGACTAAGATAACACTACAGTAATTGTTTCTCGTTACGTAGAGCAAACAAGTAAGACCTGAATGGTGTTATTATTTTTTTTATTATAAAAAAAATTATACAGTAAATGCAACGAATTAAATGAGTGGTTTTTGTTTTTTACAAAATTCCAAAATGTAGGTTGCCCAACTGAACATTAAATACAAAAAAGTGTGTATGCACTTTAAAATTCTTTCTTTTACTATATGCCATATAAACTCTATAATATTCGGGTAATCCCATGCGTGCCTAAATTGCTTCCTTCAATAATTATCACCGTTGCGTTGTTGCTGCGGCAATTAGTCGGTCGATTACGAAATTATCGCCGAAATAATCTTGAATCAAAATACATTAAACAGGATAATGATTTTAAACACTTACCTTAAAACACACTCATTGTATAGTATCTCAAACAACTGGCTAATTAATTTGTGTATCGCTCCCACCCGAAACCCTTTTCAATAAATTATATCCCTAAGGGACGACGTATCAGGTATCGGCTGATACCATAAAGTAGGAGGTGTGGACAAAATCTCAAATCCAAATATATGCATATAACCAATTAGAAGCGTTTAGAAGTGTTAAATAATAACTCATCTATGTTATCTACGTACGTACGTTGGTACGTGTAAAAAACATAATAAATACAAAAATGCACCTATACCTTGTATATGACCATTTACGGTAATAATGACAATTTGATACGTAACAATGATAATAAAAATTTATAAATCTACATATGTATAATTATTGTATTATATTTTTTAACAATAAAACCATTATATTGCATATTGACTAACATACTTTCTTAATATAAATTCATACAAAATAATTATTCAAAACGTTCGATATATCGTACGATGTTTACTATAATTATCGTTTTTGATGCATTCATAATAAAATTATCAAGAATGTAATTTTTAAAAAATTTGTAATTTATATATTTGTGCAACATAAAATGCGTCATCTTTTCCTGATTTATTTAATAAATTCTGAATAACGCTAATAATTGATAAATAATTAATTAATAATAATAATAATACAGTAATAATAATAATAATAATAATAATATGTATATTCTAGAATGATACGTATTTAAAATAATAATGACAAAGGCGGTAAATACCGAATATCAAATTTTGATTAAAGTAACTGTAGTAAACAAATAATGTAGGCAAAAAACTCTATTTCTATGCATAATACTATGCTAAAAAACTATAAGAATAGTAATAATGACGATAATAACAAGCAATAAGGGTTTATACAGTATTAAACTATTAAACGTTCTACAATCGGTTCCATTGATAATTTTTAATATTTAAATGTTTAAAAGTTGATTTATTTATAATTTATAATTACATAAATATATTACATTGGAACTCTTGGTTGTCAATGGAATATTAAAAAAAATCGGTTTGAAATATTACTGGTACATGAAAGGCTTGTTTTTTTTTGTTGTTGTTATAGTAGATAATTGTTTTATAAGATGGTATTATCCGAGTGTTATCAATAGGCACTGGCACAATAGTTGTCAACTATGACTATTATCATTATTTAATAGTGGGACGAGTTCTCAATAATTAAATAATTTTCTTTGTTAAAAATTTCTAACTTTCAAATTATAAATTTGGATGCTGATTTGTAGGAAATGAATGACGGTTTGATCGCAGTTTCGAAACCCCTATAAAGTTTACTCATATATGTATTTGTGCTATTGGACTATTTTATTATGTCCATTTTCTATTCATATCTGATATCTGATATGGAACAATGCAAAATAAGAAAAACCGAGAATTACGTATTTGTATTACGTAATACAATAAGTACACACATATGAAACATACATTTGAAACACAAACAATGAATTCAAATTTAATTTAGAAATAACTATAATTCGTGTTACCAGGAATCATATGCGTTAGCCAGACGAAATATTCGAAAGTAGCTTTTGCATTATGACATAATTATTATGACTCTTTTTGAGTCAAGTCAAATATAATTCCCTGAAAATGTATATAAAAGCGAATTTCATATCGCTGTCAGTTAGATCCAGCTCGTGTGGTTCTGATTCTTTAAGATCACAATTAAATTTCAATTAAAGTACAAGTTCACAATTAACGTACAAGTTTATAATTAACGTACAAGTTTATAATTAACGTACAAGATCATAATTAACGTACAAGATCACACAATTAACGTACAAGATCACACAATTAAACGTACAAGATCACACAATTAACTTACAAGATCACAATTAACATAATGAATTCATCAACCAACTCTTTCGAACCTTATCCACAATTTCCAATTGTGAAGAAATCAAATAGAGGAAGAAAAACTCTAGCAGTTAAAGAAGGTTATGTTGATCCTACTGGTCAAACACATGTTATGACTGTGCGTCGTACTTTACCACCAACCCCTCGGCAGCCCAAAAAAAGATCTGTCAAAAAGATTAATAACAAGCCGTCAAATTATTGTAAAAGATGCGAATATGATGATAAATTCATTAATTTGCTAACTGATCGAATCTCTAATTTGGAAAATTTGGTGCAAAAAATTTCTAACGTTACCGTCAATCAATCTCAAACAACAACAATGTTAAATTTCAATGCTATGGAAACTGATGATCTTATTGAATTATCTAATCATTTAAATATATTATCTCCTAACTCTCAAAATAATGAATACTCGTCTTCCGTTGAAATTGTGCAAAATCAACTCGTGACAAATCAATTCGTGGCAAATCCGCTTACAAGTCCTCCTTTATCCGATTGTTCCGATTTCTTTCCTGACTTTCCTGTAAATTTTCATCCTGGTTTTAACCAGTTTTAGATTTTTTTTATCATCTTTTTTTTTTTTTCTTTCGTTCAAAATATTTTACTATTTAATGACGTTATAATTATTTCGTTCATAATGTCAACCCTCCGTTTCGTTACTGTATATTGTAAATGGCAACCAACCGATAGACTTCGTTTTATAGACTATATATTATTTTCATTTTCGAACATCAATTATGCTTTGTATAAGATTCATTTTGCTGATATATGTAAAAAAAAAAAAAAAAAAACAATTGTATATATACATTCGAATGTTAATAAAATTTTTTCGGAAAAAAAGGATCCTTTAGATAATTTACAAAAATATTTTACTATCATGGGTTTTATATACAAAAAAAGTAAATGCAATTGTGTAACTCTCAAAAACTTTATTTTTTTTTAACATCAGTTTGAAATGCAAATAAATATCCGAGGTTTATTCCAATTTAAGTACGTTTTAAGGCACTTCTCTCAATGGACTTGGCAAAAAAATCTGATTGGTCTATCCGATCAAATTGACCAATCAATTTTTCTATTGAAGTCATTGAGAAAAGTTCTTGAGAATGCCCTAATTTATCGGGATAATACTTTCATAGTTGAAATAGTTTTTTAAGAAAATTATCAAAAAAAGTATTTCTCTTTAAGTTTGGGAATATTCCTCTGGCGACATTGTGCTATGGAAGGTCAGCATTCTCTCTCGATAATTTAGTTCGAAAAACTCTGATCTCGATACAGTGTAAGTATTAAATGTCGGGGATGATGCTGAAACCAGATGATGCTGAAACCTGGGGTCTCAATTTTAAAAATTATAAGCCTGCTAAAATCTAAAATCCATATATACTCTTTAAATATCAAATCTACCCCAAACCTTACCTTAACCTTATAAGGCAAAAGAAAAATAATTTACCAAAAAATTTTAAAATTTCATATCAAAATAAATCAAAGTTTCAGCATCATCCCCAACATTAAGATAAAGTAAAATATTGAATTGGCATCAATTAATTCCAACCTTATGATGAATAAATTAAATTACTCATTATTATTATTGTGAGTATATTTCTTAAATTATTTATGATGGTAGGTAGGGTGATTGTTGAGGTGAAGAGCATCAATCAAAGAATACAGACATCTATCTATTCAGCACATCCAAAAAAGATCCTATTTTATACAAACCAATTTATTATTTATTAGTGAACATTTATTGAGTGTTACGGAATGAAATAAAAGAGTAAAAGTTATAGTAAATTATAAATAAAAAATATTGCAAAGCTATTTGCCAAATATGTGACTAAGGTGACTTAGCAGGATTTATAATTAAGTGTTTATGTAACAAATTTACTTTATTTTTATTGATTTATTAACTAATAACTCGTGGTTTTCTTTTGCAAAGTTAAACTACAGTACTATACTTATATAAGTGCGGAGGTGAAAGGGACTTTACTAATTAATCTATTTCTTACATAGCCCAAACATTTAAAGATTTAACAGTTTCTCCTTAGGAGATAGGGATTTCCTCATTCTCTCAATTTTGGTATATTGCTCAATTCCTTCTCTTTTACATACCATCCCGTGAAATTTTTATTCTGCAAAAGTTCTTCGCATCTATATCACTTCCATTAGAACTTTCAATCTAAGCCTTGAGGATTCCACAGCACCGATGAATAATTTCTCGCATTTACATGACCTGGCTGGCTCTGTCATGCTTATGGAAAATTAACAGTGATTAAGATGTTCAAATACTCTAATAAATTAAACAATAATTAAGGTACTATTGTACTATGTATTTTATTATTAAACAAAATTAAAAAGTATTTATACTGTATATATTTTATGTATTATTTTTAATTTCTGTCCCTATGAGAATTCGGTACACGTAAGTATACACATAAATACAGAATTATATAACGAGTAACATAATGCTGCACAGAAACTGCATGGAAAATGTTCATCCAAAAAATTTTAAAATATGTTATTACTGATAAGTACAAACCTTAAGACTCTTAACGATTATAAATTTTGTACATTGACATGCACTAACATTAAGATTTTTAATTTCTGAACAATATCGTGTACACAATCATTAAGATTCTTAATGAATATAAATTTCTGTGCACTGACACGCACTATTGTTAAGATTTTTAATGACCAACAACCTCTGTTTGCTTTTTTTTTAATTCACTTTTTTATATATATACAGTGGCCTATTATATTATTATGGTCACTTTTTGAAAATTTATAATGAGCTAAATAAACAAGATATAAAGCTAAAAATTGTATAAAATATTATTTGAATCTAAAACTTTTAAATAAAAAAAAGTTTGTAAAAATTCTATGCAGTACTTTTTGAAATACAATTAGTATAGTTTTAAAAGCTAAATTTTAAAAAATTTTTATTATTAACTTTAAATTAAATTTATATAATATATAATCCTATATCTATATTTGATTTTAGTAGATTTAAAATTTTGTTAACTTATCAAAAGTTATATTAGTAAGTTTAAAACTTTATTTAGTACTAAAAATAACCAAAAAATAACTAAAAAAATAATTAAAAATTACTAAATTTTAAATAGTAAAAATTTTATTTGATTAAATTCTTTTAAAATATTAGTAGAAGTTGTAAGCTTAGTTTTTCTGATTCTAATGATAATAAAATCATTAAAATTGGTTTGGTATATAAAAAGTTATAAGTAATTTAATTTGATCAATTTTTTATAATATTTTACTATGTTTTTACTATGTTTTACTATAAAAAATTAACTATTTTTAGGCTTGTATCACTTTAAAACAGGTTTATTTAAACTACTTTAAAAATTATTATTTATTTTTTTTTAATTATTCTAAAGTCAAGACTAGATCTAAAATAATTTAAAAATTTTATTTTTTTTTTATTTTCTTATAAATTTTTATATAATATAATTTTTTTAATACTATACTAAATTGGATTAATTAATTTGTAACTGCGGTTACTGTAACCCATCCCAACATGCCAATCAAATTCTAAGATCAGGTGTAATGTTACACATTTGAAAAAGTCAAAACAAATGCTCGTTTTGCCAAAAATTGCTTCTAAATCAAAATTTTACATATGAAACTACCTTTCGGTTTCTAACAAAAAAAATTTCTTGCTAAATTTTAACATAACTATAGCCCCCTCTAACCCAAAGCCTTACACCAAGCCTCACTCTAACCCTAACCTTAATCGCTTTTTATAGAAAGTTTGGTTTGATAGTCATGTTACACCTGATCTTAGTATTTACAGTTATAAATTTATTCTGTAACCTACGGTTACAAATCAATTAATCCTACTAAATTTAGTATAACAAAATTTTCGAAGAATACAGGTAGTTTAAGATTAAATTATATAAAATTTTTATTAATAAATATTATTAAAATTATACAAAAAGATAGCTCTAATGTTCAAATATATTTTGGCAAAATTTTATTAAATTTGGTTAAATAATCAATTCAAAATAATTTTTTTTGTATATACTAAATTTAGTACAATAGCAATACGATACCCATTAAGTTAAAAAAAATTTTTTTTTTTGGATTCAAAATGGTTTTGGGGTATATGTTTTTATTTGGTTTATGCATCTAGATTCTACATGGACGAGAGTACAACTAGCCACACAACACATACACTTTTGGTGTCTAATTTAAGTGGTCTACCCTAAGGTTCTACACTAGCTGCTATACCTGCAACCCAACTACGGGAATTGCCTATTTAAACCCTCTGATCTTTCACTTCCCACCTGACTTTCAACCGATTCGCCAGATATCTGTATTACCTATGCAGTCAGTCCAGACACTCAGGTCTTTTTTCACAAGAGCCCTTAGAACTCCTTCTCATACCCGAAGATACAATCTAGCTTATCCTCAACAGAAAACTTGGTAGAGCAGTACCTGTCCTACCAGGTATTCACCTATACTTCAGTAACTTGCACATTCACCAAGGCTTATACTTGCAGTCAGGAGGATACTCTACAACCACTACCATTATCTACTTCTGCCTTTATAAGGTTCGCTCTGACCCTAGTACCTACTATCTACTAGGGTTCCGCAATTTGATTTGATCTTCAAATATTTGAATCAAATATTTGATCAAATTCAAATTCAAATTTGACTATATTTAATTTGATCAAATTCAAATCTGGCCAAATTTGATTTGATTTGACAAATATTTGATTTGATTTGANTCACTCGAATGACGACGGTTAGAGTTTCTGTCCCAACTTGTACATAAATATACTACTAAAGTTAACTTTGTGCATGGGGCTTCAAAAATGCGCATGCCAAGCAAACTTTATTAAAAAATAATTTTTTAATAAAATAATTTAATAAATAACAATTTCAATCACTTGTTTACAATTAATTATATTGTAAAAACTATAATGGTTAGGAATTTTTAGAAGTTAGTTAGAGACTTTTTGTAAAAAAGCATTTATTAATAAATCTATTTATAGATTATATAATATTTTATAGTCATATTAAAACATGGTGATGGTCTATTTATATAGTTGTAAGAAGCTAAAATTTTTAATTGTAATGCATATAATAAGTGTAAAAAGCATTTTATTAATTTTTAATTATTATATTGGTAAATTGGTAAAAATATTAAAAAAAATTTGTTATAAGTTCAAGAGATATTTTTTGTTCATAGTAAATGTTAATATTTTGATTGGCTGATATACAATAAGTTCTATTTTTAGTTTGTTGTACTAATGATCTGCATCTTGCAGCTATGTCATTATTTTACTATAACTAGGGTCCCGCAATTTGATTTGATCTTCAAATATTTGAATCAAATATTTGATCAAATTCAAATTCAAATCAGGGTCAATTTGATTTGATCAAATTCAAATTGACCCAATATTTGATTTGATTTGAATTTGAGGAACCCTACTATCTACTTCCTATTAGTCATTTTCTGATATCTCACAAACTTTCAAACCATTTAGCCCGGAAGTGTTGATCTATCTGGCATTAGGTGCCTTTATAGTTTTTTTCTCCTGGTACCTACTTCTATAACATAGATCCTTTCCTCCGGTGTCTCTAGCGGCCAGGTTGGTGAACCCTCTCCTTTGAAGGTCATGATGTTCAGTTTTTCAGCTCCGGTATCTGACACTTCAGTTTTTGGTAATACTGTCAAAAATCTTTACTACTTCCTTATTCGGAACTTGCCAAACGGGGTTTCTGTTTCTCTGATTTCTTGGATTTGTTTGTATAACAGGATACAACTATAGATTGGAATCGTTTAATCGTTTAACTATTTAATCATTTATTTTGGCTAGCATTAAAATAATTCTGGCCTACGACCAACATAATTCTGCCTGGAACTATAGAAGCAATTTTTAAACAGTTAAACGATTCCAATCTCTAGATACAACTACGCCTGAAAGCTCCCATTCAAAATGGTCAACCAAGATTATAGGTAATATACCCAACTGATCAATAAGAAGCACTTACTGGAATACAGGTCTATTTTTTTAAAGCATCGCCAGTGAGATTTGAACCCTAGACCTGCCACTTGGGGTGACAACTTACCAACTTCCCTAAGTTATCACACCCTTATTTAAAAAATTTTTAGATTTTCTCATTTGTATGATTTACTAGTTTTTAATAATTTCAAGGGAGTTATTTTATGGAAACATGTCACCATGGCGACCCCGTGATCGACCAAGCAAAATCGATCACGTGATTCACATGACGACCGATACAAATCGGTCGTCACGTGAATCACGTGATCGATTTTGATTGGTCATCGTATATATTCGAAATTTATTATTTTTTTTAAAAAAAAAGATATTTATTTGAAAAAAAAAATTCGAAATTTATTATTTTTTTTAAAAAAAAAAGATATTTTTTGAAAAAAAATTTTTTTTAAAAAAAAAAAAAGATACTTATTCGANATATTTTTTGAAAAAAAATTTTTTTTAAAAAAAAAAAAAGATACTTATTCGAAAAAAAAAATTTTCGAAATTTATTATTTTGTTTAAAAAAAAAAGATATTTATTTGAAAAAAAAAATTCGAAATTTATTATTTTAAAAAAGGGCGTTATTTTATGGCGATGGGTCGCCATGGCAACCCTATATGAATAGCCAATCAAAATTGAGCATGTGAATATATAATATGTTGCTTATTATTATCCAATAAATATTTCTTACAAACTTTCTAACTTTATAATAAAAAAATACAAAAGAAAATTTCCTAACCCTAAATATGATTGGCTGCTATATATAGGGTTGCAATGGCGATGGATATCCATCTATAATTTACCTTTAAAAAATACATTTACAATATAAACCGACATCCCAAATATCATGCTACGCCCACCCAACTATCGTGCTATTCTACTACTATGGCCATACTAACTAACAATCGTGCTACGTTATTCTAAAAAAAAGATGAAACGTTAGTACTGTATAAAAAAAAAAAAAAAAAGCGTATACTGTACTAACTTTCGTGCTATGCCTGTTCTAGCTACAATCGTACTATGTTCTAAAGAAAAGAACGTTAGTACCGTAAAAAAAAAACTACCATGATATGTCTGTTCTATTCCAACAATCGTACTATGTTCGTTCTAAAGAAAAGAATGTTAGTACTATTATATTTATATATATAAAAAAAAACCTACTATTATACGTCCCGTCCGTTCTTATTCTTTAAATCGTACTATGTTCATTCTAAAGAAAGAACGTAAGAATGTTAGTACTTATATTAATTAAAAAAAAACTAACAACCTACCGTTATATGTCCGTTTTATTCCAGCAATCGTACTATGTTTGTTCGTTCTAAAGAAAAGAACGTTAGATATTTATATATAAATATATAAAAAAAAACTCTACCGTGATACATTCCGTCTGTTCTTATTCTTCAAATCGTACTATGTTCATTCTAAAGAAAAAAATATAAGAATGTTAGTACTTATATTTATAAAAAAAAAAAAACTAACTAACAACCTACCGTTATACGTCCGTTTTATTCCAGCAATCTGTTCGTTCTAAAGAAAAGAACGTTAGATATTTATATATATATATATATATAAAAAACGCTTACTGTGATACGTCCCGTCCGTTCTTACTCTTCAAGTCATACTACATTCGTTCTAAAGAAAAGAATGTAAGAACGTTGGTACTTATATTTATATAAAAAAAAAACCAACTAACAACCTACCATTATACGTCCGTTTTATTCTAGCAATTGTACTACGTTTCGTTTGTTCTAAGAAAAGAACGTTAGATATTTATATATATATAAAAAAAAAATTAACCCTACCCTATCATGATACATCCCGTCCATTCTTATTTTTCAAATCGTACTATGTTCGTTCTAAAGAAAAGAACGAAACAACATTAGTACTTAGGGAAGTGCCATTTATTACGTAATTTCAAGAGGGGGGAATGGGGGTTAACAGTCTATCACGTCTATATATTATATATAAAATTATTATTGGTTGCTAATTAGATCACAGGGGGGAGGGGGTATGACCTCCTAATAAAAATAAATTACGTAATAAACGGCACTTCCCTTATATTAATAAAAAAAAAAACTAACAACCTACCGTTATATGTCCGTTTTATTCTAGCAATTGTACTATGTTTCGTTCGTTCTAAAGAAAAGAACGTTAGATATTTATATATATATATATATATAAAAACCCTTACTGTGATACGTTCAGTCTGTTCTTATTCTTCAAATTGTACTACGTTCGTTCTAAAGAAAAGAACGTAAGAACGTTAGTACTTATATTTATATAAAAAAAAAAAGAAGCCAACTAACAACCTACTGTTATACGTCCGTTTTATAGCAATCATACTACGTTTCGTTCATTCTAAGAAAAGAACGTTAGATATTTATCCCTTAATTTGTTATGCAGGCATAATTGCCTGCGAAAATTTTAAAATTTTAAATTTTTTAAATAAAACCTTAAATATTAATTTTAGCTATATACTTTCTAAGTAAAAACTATAATATTAGTTCTGTTTTATCAACTTTATTATAAAATTTTTTTAAA
>QKWP01000320.1:332549-362349 GCA_003550325.1 Gigaspora rosea
TTTTTTATTTATTAATTCATTTTTTTTTAATTAATCGTTTTAAATTTTTTTTTATTTTACTATAGTATTTCTTTTTTTTTCTTTTTTATTTATTTTTTAAATATTTATTTATTTTTTTTTTTAATTCGTTTTTTAATTTTATTTTTAAATTAATTATTTTTTTCTTTTTTTTAATTTTAAAAATTATTTTTTTTTAAATTTCGGTTTAATTTAATTATTTTTTTTATTTTTTTCTTTAATAATTTATTTTAATTTAATCTTAAATTATTATTTATTTGAAATTATATTATTATTTTTAAATTATTTTACTTGGTCAATTTTTAAATTATTTTTTTATTTTAGAACCCATAGAAGAAATTCAATTACAACTCGATTCAGGTTTGTATATATATATTTTTTATTTTACAAATCTTTATTTACATTATTTTATTCAAAATACTAACCTTAACACTATTCGCTTTAACCTCTACCCTAATACTATCTAACCCTATCACTAATTTTACTATCTAACACTAATTATCATACTCTATCTCCTAATTTCGACCCATTACAATATCATTTACAGCACCCATAGATGACTCTGCCGGTTACAACACCTAGCGAAATGTTAAGACGACATAACAAGATAACGACACCAATGACGAAACACTACAAATAAACGACAGTAGAAGAAAGTTAAAGACACGACGAAATGACAATAGAAGAAAAAAAAAAGTAAGCCGAACGACGATATTGCACTGGCAAAAGCAACGCCTTACTAATGACATCCACGCCTTACCTACGACTACAATTGCAAGCCAAGCCAACAGCGACGATAACGAAAGGAGGTACCAACAACGACGATGAACAGCGACATTATAAAAAATAAAAAAAAGGCTATAAATTAAAAAAAAAAAAGTGAAGTGTACAGTACTTATTTGTTAATTTGTGTAATAGGTAATCACAAGATCCGACCTGGATCAGAGATTGATTGTACACATGACCCGGAAAATCTCACCTATATCCTGGCACTCTCATTTTAAAATGAATATTTTTACACCCCTATAACATACTAATCTGATCATCCATACTAAATCTATTTTAATTGGCCAGAGCGTAGCAACGGTCCCTAAGTTTCTATGCGAAGTGATACAAAAGTTACGTTTTTGATGCATTTTGCCGAAAATTGGTATCTTTTTTGTGATACATCTTTGTAACTCTTATAAAAATTTGATCAAGAGTGCAAGTTTGCAATTTTTTGTTTGTCCGCACACGTGTTGTGTAATTAAAAAATCTAAAAAAAAAAAGTCAAAAAAAACAAACCTATCGTATCATAGAGTTACCTTCTAAAGCAGTAGAACAATAAAACCTGCTTTGTCCTGTTTTATTATTAATTACGTTTGTGCACTATAATTATTCAAGTACTTTGCTCATTTTTTTTAATCTAACTCCGTAACACTCTAAACTCTCAAATACTATCTTTGGGTAAAAATTGAGTTAGCCAGAGTTTTTTGCTTGTGTCCCGGTACGTAATGCAATGACCTCTCATAACAAGCCGCTTTAAAAAGATCCAAACTCAGATCTCACACTACACTCTAATCCCAATTCTTTATTATTAAAATGGAACCAATAAACGCCAACAAGTATTTGATCCAGGACTTAGGAAGTACGATTTGTTTTTTACAAGAATAAGTAGGACCCTGAATAATCTATGTGAAGTTATATTTGAGCATTATAGTAAAAATTTTTTGGTTAGCACTTTTGGTTTGGTATATTAAGCTATATTTCATATATTAAATTGAACTTTTATCCATCTTTACCTTTTTTTGAAATACAATGTCTTTAAAAAAAAAAAAAAAACAAACTTACATACACTAAAAAAAAAAAAATTTTTTTGAAAAGTTCAAATCTTTTAAGCCCATTTAATCCACAAGCTACCAAGGATCATAAATATATATACTACTAATTGTGCCAAAAAACTTAAAAAAAAAAGCTTGTTTTGAATGATTTTTACCCTCTCTCCCTTTTACCCCTCTCTCTCTTTTCTCCTCTCTCCTTTTTACCTGTTGGGTTACTATTAGAGAGGCGCCAGAAATCAGCTGATTTTTTAGGGAGGAGATCTTTTGTCTAGTCAGGTTACTATATATCCTTTATTCTGATTGGCTAATACAATATATTATTTATATAATATATATTTAAAAATACTATATATAAGACCTGTGGGTTGATAGCGTAAGTGGTTACGCTCCCAGGTCGCTAAGTGCAAGGTCGCCGGTTCAACCCCCACTAACGGACAAGAAAAATTATACATGATCACGAGATAGATAGGCTAAACTAGGATGCTAGGACCACATTTGGTTAAATTAACCACATCTAGTATGCGTATGTTGCCAAATCTGGAAAATATTAGATACTTCCGGTGGAATTCCGGTTGAATATTTGTATACTTCCGGTGGGATTCCGGTTGAATGGTTATGTGTTGAAAGTGGAAAGTGGTACTAACCTAATAAAGGAAAGGGAACTCTGACGAACTCAGAATGGGCTCAGCCCTAACCCGAAATGAAAGGAGACTAAAAACTTTGAAAGGCCGAAGGAAGAAAGTACTGAGGAGTATCTCTGTTCTTGCCCTGGTCGGTATAGACAACTGAGGTCCAAATGAAGTTAGAAGCTAATAACTTCGGAAGGCTGAAGGAAGAAAGTACTAAGATGTTTCTGAGTTTCTGCCCTGGTCAGTATAGGACCGGGAAAACTCTATATAGGTCCCCGCCCTGAGAAAATTTAATCATATTCTCTGCGAATCAGAGTTTTTTATAATTAACCGAATCAGTTTTACAGACACCTTTAGGAAACTAATAATAATGCGAATCACATTGGTCAGGCACCTTATAAATATGTGATATATTAGATAAAATATAAATTTATAGTATTGAAAATTTTATTGATATAATTGTCAATAAAATATATTGCATACTTATCTTATAAAACTATTCAAAAATTTTAAAACCAATTTATTTGAAGAAGGCAATTTAAAAAAAATTAGAAAATTGAAATAGTATTCCCAAAAAATAAATTACTTCATAAAGAGTAATATAAATTGACTTTAATAAAAATGTATAATGGTTTTCATTCACACTTTTTTCATACATTGTAATAACTTTCCAAAAAAAAGTATTTTGATTGGTTCCGTATCATATTAAAAAATTTTTCAAGTCATATGATATATTAAAAAAGCTATAATAATGCGAATCAGATTGTAACTAGCACCTTTTTAATTATTTAAATATACGAATCTATTTATAAGCAGTGACCTTTTTTTCTGCGAATTATACAAAGCCGAGAACTTCACAAGGTTTTATAATAATTCGAATCTATGATAGATTAGTCACATTTTTCAAATTTATAGTAGTATGTGAATATTGTAGTGGCAGGGACCTATAATAGAGTTTTCCCGGTCCTGTCAGTATGGACGACCTAAGGTTCCGGAAGAAGTTGGAAACCGATAGACACCGCCGGCGGACTGGGTAACCAAAATGAGGGGTGGCTGGGTAACCGAGTAAAGAGTTAGGTTGTACAACTAGTCCAGTATCATCGTAAAAATTAAAATGTAAAAATGTAATTTGTAATATGACCTCAATGACCTTAATAAAAGAGCGCCAACCAGCGCCCCTAGCACAGAACTAGGGTTAATAAAAAAAAATACTATATATAAAAATTTTATTAGTTAATAACTTTTGATCTACTGGTCCAATTTGGATGATTTAACTACCAAAATGATCCTCTTAAAGAGAGGATCCTAACAAACCCAAAATCCTAAAAATCTAATCACAGGATCATAAGATCAATATAAATTTGTGCATTATTACTAATATATAGTATAATATTTATTTAATAAATACTATAAATATAGTAATACTGCACAAATCTATATCGATCTTATGGTTCTGTAATTAGATTTTTGTGATTTTGGGCTTGTTGGAATCCTCTCTTTGAGAGGATCATTTTGGTAGTTAAATCATCCAAATCGGACCAGTGGATCAAAAATTATTTATTATATTCTATATATTATTTAATAGTAAATAACTTTTGATCTACTGGTCCAATTTGAATGATTTAACTGTGGTGCGCCAAGTCACTTCTCATCAAATTCTGATTGCTTTTTTAAAATCTTATAACTATAAAGTCCAAAGATTTATTTAATAAATAACTGATAAAAATAAATTTTTATCTTTAGCTCTATCAAACTTATCGGTTAAAATTTTTTAAAAAGTCCAAATATCAAAATTATATGACATTAAAATTTAAAAAATTTATACAATTTATTATGTAAGCTATAAAATTGGCGCCTTGTTGTTACATATAATTTATATCAAAATTGGCATTACATATATTTGATCTACATAAAATTGGCGTGAAACCGATAATCAACAAAAGTCGCTACATAGTAAAGTCTAAATTTTACTCAGCAAATCGAAAAAATCGATTAAGTAACCTTATTCAGCAGATCAAAATACACTTACCACAAAATTTTTATAAGCATTGGAGAATTTTTTACTAATTAACTTTTGATTTTTACGTTCGACAGAAAAATTAAAATTTTTTAAAAAAATATATTTGCCCCACAATTGACAAAAGTTGCTACATAGTAAAGTCTAAATTTTACTAAGCAAATTGAAAAAATCAATTAAGTAACCTTATTCAGCAGATCAAAATACACTTAATACACAATTTTCAGAAGTATTAGAGAATTTTTATTAATTGACTTTTAATTTTTACGTTTGACAGAAATATTAAAGTTTTTTAAAAAAAATATATTCGCCCCACAATTAACAAACGTTGCTACATAGTAAAGTCTAAATTTTACTAAGCAAATCGATTAAAATCGATTAAGTAACTTTATTCAGCAGATCAAAATACACTTACTACAAAATTTTCATAAGTATTGGAGAACTTTTTATTAATTGACTTTTGATTTTTACGTTCGACCGAAAAATAAAATTTTTTAAAAAAATATATTTGACGAACACTTCAATATCATTGGCTATTTAGACTATATATATATATAGGACGTGATAGATGGCGGACCCCCCATAGGAAATTATGTGATTTATTGCACTTCCCTAATTTATAAAAATTATTCACATTACATGACCCATAGTATTTGGGCTATGATGGCAGATAATTTAGGCTGAGTTACAAATTTTTATATATAGCCAAATTTAAATTTGGTGCATTTTGGATATATCTAGCCAAATTTGGCGTACCTTGAATATATCTAGCCAAATTTGCCGCCATTTGATGAGAAGTGACTTGGCGCACCATACTAAAATGATCCTCTCAAAGAGAGGATTCTAACAAGCCCAAAATCATAAAAATCTAATCACAGGATCATAAGATCGATATAGATTTGCATATTATTACTATAGTATTTATTTAATAAATACTATATAGTAATAATATGCAAATCTATATCGATCTTATGATCCTGTGATTAGATTTTTATGATTTTGGGCTTGTTAGAATCCTCTCTTTGAGAGGATCCTATTGGTAGTTAAATTATCCAAATTGGACCAATAGATCAAAAGGTATTAACTATTAAAGTTTATAAATATTTTTAATAATAATTTAATATACACGAAATTTGATTGGCTATTAAACCAGTCAGGTAGGGGGAGGGGGGTAGGGGGTATAGTAAATGGAAATCAGGTGATTTCTGGCACCCTCCTATAGCCCTGATTTTTCATTAGCACATTTCAAATATAAGATTTATAAAAATTACCCCATTAGCATTCTTTTAAATATACCTATTTTGCCATTTAGCGGGCTTCAAATATAACCTTTTTCTTCAATACCTACTTTTCAAATATAACCTTTTCTAAAAAACAGACCATTAGCTATTTTTCAACTATGACATCACATAGATTATTCAGGGACCTGAATAAGTTATTAATAAGAACAAAAGTGTTGTGATTGAATCTAACGTGTTGTCCCCATTATTAATTTCAGGCATCAATAACCTTCCTTTTGAAATTCATTATCATTTTACTGAGCTAACAAATAAGGATCAAGAAATTGAGCAATATTCAACTTTAAATCTTCCATGATAGTTTTATACCTGTTCTTTCACTTAATATATATCACATCCAGTGTTGAGTGATATGGCGGTCAACCAAAAATTTGCTGGTCAAATTGGTCTGGTCAAATTGGTCAATTGGTCAAACTGGTCAAATTGGTCAAGTCTATTATATAAATATTATATATATATTATATAATAAATTATATTTTAAATATGCTATTTGACCAATTTGACCAGTACAGGTCCTTTGACCAGACCGGTCAAATTGGTCAAATTGGTCTGGTCCAATGGTCAAATTGGTCTGGTCAAGCCAACACTGATCACATCGATAAATGAAGTATTGGCAAAGAGAATAGAGCATCGTAAGAAAAGACTGTGGTGTCTATATGATAGTATTCCACTTGAAGAAGATAGTGATTGTTCTGTAATGGAAAGTGTTTATGAAAATCAAGATACAGAGGACGATGGCTCAGATAGTGAAATTAAAGATCATAACGAAGATGAACAAACCGGCGATCACATTGTTAAAAAGAAGCGGCGTCATGTATCCCACATTATTACCGAATTCGAAGATGAAGAAATGAAAAATATTTATAGATTTATATTTATTCACACACTTACTACTGATAATAATACTGTACAATTGTAATTATTAATTATTAAATTCATAAATAGTATTTAATACTATTTAATTTTAAAAATAAATTTTTTAAATAAAATTATATAAATACTATATGCAGTACAATATAGTACTTAAAATTTTAAATATTTTTGGCTCAGGCCCTACAATGCTACGCATTAGCCTAGTATTATATGTAACGATCACTGTAACAGAATTATATAGTACCAATATAATATTATCTAAAATCTGTACCATACCGGTACTATATTGATCTGCTATAACTTCCCATACTATAACAAAAGATCAATATGGTACAAAAAATAGGGGTATTTTGCGTCATACCTACAGATTTTTATACTGATCTAGTTTTTGAGGTAATCAAAAACGTGATGATAGATTATACATTTTAATACAAGCCTGCCCATTTGTATAGATTTTTATATGAACAAAGTAATACAATTCGTTTTTTGCAACAATTTTGAACCATTTTTCAAAAGAGATAAATACGACTACTATCATAGTTAAACCCAAAAATGTTTTATAATAAGTTTATCAACTGACTTGATCGACTTAGTGAATTTCATCCTATCCTGAAAAATGAGATTTTCTTCTATAGTCATGAGACTTAATTTTTGCACTTAGAAATGCCTTATTTTACATGATGAAAATAATTAGTAAAAATGTACAAGGCAATCGTGGCAGACGATTAGTTTTATTAGAAGAGTGAAGTTATTATATATTAGAGCTTTTCACATTAGTGTTTGTACTTGGCCAAAAAAACGTTACTCGGTTAACCGGTGAGTAAACCCACGGGTTACTCGGGTAATCAATAGATATACCCGAGTTTAAAATCTTACTCATTATACCCGAGTAAGTTGTCATGTGATTGGTTACATGAATTATTGTAGCCAATCAAATCTTACATTTGTTAGTGAATCTACCCGGGTATTACTCGGTTGAATCTACCCGGTTTTCATAATTTCAGTAATACCCCGATCACTTTATCAAGATCACGGGGTATTAAGTAAAAATACCCGATCACTATATCAAGATCGCGGGTATTTTTATTACAAACACCTGATAAAAAATCTGCCAAATGATTTTTCGGCCATTCCGGTTAAGTTATTATTTTCGGCATTAAGATTCAATAAAATTAAATTATATGTACTGTTTGTACGTACGTACAACTTTTACATTAAATAATGCAGTGACACATGATTAACCTGCATTACAAAAATTTTGCCAACTTTGAGTGCTAATTCTGGACAACGTTATTTACATAACAAAAATTACTTAACAGAAATTTACACGCAAATCTCCACCCTATATACTGATATATCCCTATATCCCTACGTATATATAAAAGACTATGCATTATATGTGATACTTTTCTACGATAAAATTTTAACATTATAAAATGTCGGCACGTTCAATATTACTAAATTCGTTTAAATACCTGCCCAACATGTTTAGTGCTATAGTGTGTTTAGTCTGTGCGAAAGCATATATATTTCAAATTACATTGTAATTTATATGTATATAATGTAACATAAATTGTAATTTATCGTTATGTATAGATCATGCCGAAATCAATAACTTAACCGGATCGACCAAAAAACCATTCGGCAAATTTTTATCAGGTGTTTCAGAAATTATGAAAACAGCTGTAACCGGTTAACCGCGGGTAATACCCGACCCGGGTATAATCTCTGCATATATTCACTGTTGAAAACTGGATAATTTAGTCAATTATATGAAAGTATTCTTACCCGGGTGGGTCACCAGCGGGTGACCCGTAGCAGAATTTTTCTATTATCGGGACTCACCCGGGTCACCCGGGTGGGTGACCCGCGGATGACCCGGGTCGGGATTTTTGAGACGGGTCAGAACACTACAATCATTAACCAATTTAATAACATACAATATATTTTTTTCTAATAGGAAACGCCTAAAGCCATGTCCAGTCATATGTTTTTGATTATTGAATTAAAATTATAGTAAGGGTTTAGATTAGTGATGCCGAGAAAACCTTTTAACGGCACTATGTTTCAGTTTTATCACGTGGTAAAACTAATTTTAACTTTTATCGTAGGCTAAAACCGTTAAAATAAAAAATGATATATTAGTTATAACTAATGATAATTGATCAAAAATTAAACTACAGTATCAAACGACATAATTGTTAAATAAAATAACGTCAAATAATTTAATAATTCTTTACTTGTTCAACATGTCAAAATAATATTGATAATAATCCAATTGCTACAAGCGATACTGACGATTGTTCAATATCCCCCTCTCCTTCAATGAATAAAAAATCTAGTGGTCGGCCTCGAGAAGAAGTATGGGATGACTATAATATCGATAAAAAAAAATGGAAAATACTATTCTATTCAATGTAAATATTGTTCTACGCACTGGCAAAGAGGAATACCAGCCAATATGGAATTACATTTGGCTAATGAATGTTCTAGTTGTCCACGATACAAACAAAAATATTGGCAGGATAAAATTGAGAATCGACGTAATAATTATCAAAGAACTTATAAAACAAAACATCGCAAATCAACATATCTGGTTAATACAAATGATTCAGAGTCTCTTACAAATGATTTAGAGTCTCTTTCTATAGATCGTCAAAATTTACTTGATCGTGCTGTATTAAAAGCTTGGGTTGGATGCGGTATATCTTTTGAACTTATTGATAGCCCATTTATGCAAGATTGAATTAATCCTGCATATCACCCACAATAAAGTCTTAAAGTTTCGTAAATTACAGTTTTATTGCATGTGTATTCGACAATGTAAAGAAAATAACCTATCACTATAATTATATACGCAGTTATAACTTTTTTATTTTAACGGTTTTAGCCTACGATAAAAGTTAAAATCAGTTTTACCACGTGATAAAACCAAAACATAGAGGTTTTCTCGGCATCACTAGTTTAGATACCCATTTCTTTATTTTTTGCAAGCTTCATTGTTTTTCTGATCCGTGTGATCAAAATAGTCAAAATAGACAACTTTATTGGCTCTATATCACGTGATTGGACGTGGAAATCAAAGGTCTAGTGTGGACCATAGCAGCCAATCACCAACAAGTCACGTGCTGGACAGACAAACATTCAACTTTTAGCTAAACTTCGGACAATTAGCCCTTTTGATTTAAATTAAGCAATTTATAAATAGCTATTATAATTCTACAACAATTACATATGCCCACCTATACTAAAGAAGCACTTTTAAGTTAGTTCGAAATTCTTTACTGATTTGAGTGAATTTAAAATTTCGTTTCAACATAAGTGTATTTAGAATCAATTTATATTGATTCTAAATCTACCAAGAATTCTATTTCGACGTACAACATATATATAAGTTATATTTAGTAAAATATATATCAGATACATCTAATTTAAAAGTAATAAAATCAAAGCACAAATAATAAATACATAAAGTTTAAATATTGTAAACTAATAAATGCTAAAAACTTTCTGTAAATCAAAAATTTTTCTATTAATACAGTATTTACTAAAGAATCAATTTTCTTTAGATTTTCCAAATATAATATGTTGATTATTACTTTTACTCCATATTAATTCTCTTGTATTTTGCCCTTTATTAATTTCTTTAACTCTTTCACAAACATTATCTAACAGCTCATCAAAACCATCTTGATTAACGATTTCTTCAAAAATATTTAGTAAAATTTTTGAATTGGCTTTAATGTTGTGGTTTTCATCAATCATAATAATATCATCATGATCCATCATATTTATCCATTTTGGATTTCCAGTGATTATTCTGCCCTCGCTTGTTGTGACAGAATGAGTTGGAGATTTTACAATTGCACTAATTAATTTCCAAGCGCATGAGGCATATTGTTGTTTATCAAGAGCACTTCCTTCGAAATTAGGAATCAGACCTATTTGATTAATTATCCAATTTCGTTCTTCATTTTCTAGATATTTAACAGTTGCTAATAGAAACAAAATATAAGAATTATAAAAATGAATTAACAAGAATTAACAAGATATACATGTTACATGATACAGTAAATTCTAATGAGATTTTACCATAAATGTCAGATTCTTTAGCTAACTTTTTAATATAAGAAAGACGACCACCAATTCGCTCGACGATTTTTTCCAACTCATCTTCAGATTCTTGTCGCTTTGTTTTTAATAAGTTTATCGCCTCTTTAGGCTTTAAATCTCTTACCATTATAACTTCCATTTGAGAAGCAACTCTCCCTTTATCGTAAATTAAAATGAACAATAAATATATCAAATAAAACAAGAATATATATATATATATATAAAGAAATATTTACTCATGCGTTCGTATATTGAATAATCATTGGTGTTAAATACCATTGTCACAATCTTAGTAGCAGCCCATGATTCAGCACGTTGTTGTAATAATTCTAACAGATCTTCACCTTCTTCATCATCTTTAAATGCGTGAATGTGATTTATAACAAGAACTAACGGGCGACCACGTTTTTTGTAATGTTTTATGGCAACTTTTTCTACTATATTTAAAGCCTTTTCAACATCAAGTAATGCGGAGCCTAAGATAATACAATCACGATAAATAATTTCATATATTATTATATAAGATTATAAAATTTCAAAGGTTACCTCGTTCGGGAGCTTCTCTATAAAAAAGTTGACCAATATAATCTTCTCTATAAGTATATTTTAAAGCTTTTCCTAATCTAATTTTAAAAATCTCACTGTCCGAATGTGCTTCAGCCAATACAACACCGTACTGATTTATTTTTGCTATTGCATTCAAAATTAAATTAGTTTTTCCGGTTCCTCGTTCACCTACAAGTAAAAGGTATTTTCCAGGAGCACGGCCTCCTATAGCTTTATCAATTGTTTCTAAAAATTCCTCACTTTCTAGGAATCCTCCACTTCTACTTTCTATTAACTGATCAGGTTTTTTGAATGCCAATTTTACTTTGTGAACTTCGTTCCGTTCGTACCTAAAGAAATTTGGATTATATATTTAATTGAAATTAATTGAAATTGAATTTAAAAAATAGGTTTACATAGTTTTTCACTACTTGCCATGAATGATAAAATACACCACCAATACCAATAGCAGCCAATCCTACCATAGTTGTCAACGCAACTTCCATAATTCGAAAAAATAGACCTGATCGTTTCTCCTTTTCATCATCATTATCAAGATCCTTTTTTTTCGGTTTCGGATAATTACTATCTTCTAATGCAGCTTCTGAAGATTTTTCTACGATTTGTTGAAATTGATCCATCATCCGCATAAAAAATAAAATTTATCTAGAGTTTAGAATTTTAAACAATAAGTTTAATTTGGTTCACAAAAAAAGGATCATAAACACCTGTAACATTATTATCTTGATTCAAACTTCTTTTTAGAATCATTTGAGGTCGTTTAGAAAAATCCAATTTAATTTTTGGAATATGATATATCAATTTGAATGCGTTCAAATTATTATTGCTATACAAACGAAGAATACCATTTTGCGTAAATGCAGCATTATAAAGATGCAACTTTAATGTTTTAATTGAATTAATTCGATTAATTCGATGCATTGTAGAAATTGATTTCGAAAAATTTGGAATAGTGCTATGTATTCATAATCTTAACAGATATTTAAATATTCATAATTTTTTTTTGCAATATATCATAATACTTATGGATAATCATAAATGTATACAAATAACTACCAATAATTATGAACATTCATAAACATTTATGAATATTCATAATTATAATATTCATGAATGGTCATAATTTTTCGAATATTCATAAGTCTATATATTCTAATATATATGTTATGAATATAATATATTTGGAATACGAGCACTAATTTAGAGTGGAAGGTCGATTAATTTCATTGTTTATGATAGTTAATGGTCAGGTTGAGATCATAGCCACTCAGATAAATGAGGATGGGTCAATCCGCGTCGGTTGATATTATTTTCCGGAGCGTAACAGAGGACATTTAGTAATGATTGTCCGGAGCGTAGCGGAGGACTTTTAATGTTTAGTCATGTGATAGCTAAATTACGTTATTGATATATAATTAAGAAATATATCAGAAACGTAATTTTGACTGTCCGCGCGCGTATATCAGTGTAACAATAATGCGTTTGTGACATGTAATACATGATGATCGCTCCGTTCTTATAACAGTCATTATCATGTCGTCTAAATTTGTACTTTAGTGTAACAAAAACAAATACACTAGTGATTAGTGACTGACCATCTATCCATTAATTTATCAGATATCATACCGTATAGCGCGCCATAAAGTACCCCCATTAAATAGTACGCCCATATATTAGTACCCGGGTACTGTATTAGTCTAACAGCCTTGAAGGTCGATATATACCCGGGTACTATATTGTTCACGGAGCCTGAGTACTAAGAAAGTTTATGATCATAAAGTATACCCCCTGCCGAACTTCTACCGAACATAATACCCCATACATAGTACCACAACCATACTCAGTACCCGGGGGGGCTACTATTTGTGGTTAACACGAGTTTCCTGGTTAATACCCGACGGTATTTAATATTGATTAAAATATATTAATGCTGTAGATAGTCAACCAATTATTTAGATCATGTAATGAGTGTGGTGTTGATACAAGGGGAGAGTGTCAATGCAAGGAGTCTGCTGGCGAACGTTATATTGATTAAACGTTGCAAGGAAAAGTTGTATTAGACATTTTTGGCTTACATGTGATTTAGAATGTTAATTGCTAGTAAAATTATATATTATTACTAATTAGACTTCTTTGACTTTCGTTTTGACTCTCACTTAACTTTATATTAATTTCTAGAAATGTGAAAACTAAAACTTTATCGCGTTTTATTTGTCCAGTACGATATTGTCTTCTAAGGTTATGAACATCATCAAGAACTTCTCGGTAGATACCCTACAAATTATTAAAGTGATTTGGCTTTATTTGATTCTTCTGAGAGAGTCTTTGGGTTACTAGTTCAAAATGAAACCGATTTTTTAAATACTCTAATATGAGTTTGGCTAGAGATGTTATGTGGTCTGGTCTTAGATTAATGGACCACAATTAATCTTAAGATCAGCCTGGAACTAAAAAAAAATTTAGTTGACACTCACTCTTAAGATCAGTCTGGACTAGTCTGAACTAAGTTTTAAGAATATAAATTATAACATATTGAATCAGAGCTGGACTAGCTAGATTGGACCAGACCCGATCGTTAATATCTCAAGGATTGGCTTCTGGACTAAATCCAACTGTTAACATGCCTAGCTAGGTTTTGTTTCTGGACCAGATTCGACTGTTAACATTCATAGGTTTGATTTTAGTTTTTATTTTGCATTGGGAGATTCACAAATAAGTATGATATATACTTTTGTCTCTTGTTTTTTTTTTTATTTTTTTTTATACATCGTTCTCCATTAATCACTTTAATATCGCAATTTTTCAGGTAATATTTTTCTTTTGTTATGCTAACTAGTCTTTCATTGGCACATCCTGGTAATAATGACCGTCTATATTGCATTGCAATAGGACAGTTCAAGTATATAATTGTTAATCGTTGCCACCTTATATTATTCAAATTATTCATGCTAATTTGAATCAGAAACATAAATACTATTATAAGAACATATAATCACTTTATTTTAACTAATTCGAGAGTAAAAAAGAAGCATCTGTGTAGTATTTGAAATTAAATGGGTGAATAATATCAGAATCTGCTATTAAAATAGCATAAGCATTGCTAAAGATAAGGTATTTACAGTAACGATATATTTGATTAGGGATGTGATCATGCTTAAATTGGTTAGTTCGTGCTTCGAAACCCGAACCAACACTATTCCGAAGCACGCACAAAACTGGGTTTCAAACTCTGCTTTAAAACCGGTTATACACATGAATATTAATTATGTTTGCCCGAGCATGTTAGTTTAAACAGCTGTTTAGAATACATGCATAAAATCATATTGAGTATTTGCATAAACATATTTATCTTTATTACATATACTGCAAATGCTTCTGGTCCGAATTCATCTTGCAATGAGTTCGGCGTGAAGGTAAGTTCAGTTACATTAAGTTGTTGTCCAAATGAGCTTTCTTCATCTATTTTGTAAAATTGAAATAATTGAAGTAAAAAAAATAAAAGGCGATGTATTTATATATTTAAGAATCTTTGACATAAACTTTACGCAATTTTTTTTTTACTTTTAATTAAAATGTCATCGATAAACTTTTAATTAATCATTTAATTTAAAACTTCATATTTAATTAAAAAATCGTCATACTATTCAAAAGACATCAAATTCAATTAAAAACTTTTTTATTATTTTGCTTAAACTGCATTTCATTTTTAAAAGTCATTTATTTAATCAAAAAGTTGAAATTTACAGAACATGAAGCTTTTTGCTCGTAAGCTCAATTCGAGCATACTGAGTTTCATTTTACATAATTAAATTCATGTGATTGAAAACCTGTGTTTAACTGGTTCTGGTTTAAATGCCATCCCTATATTTGATGTATTCTTTAAATTTATTACCAATACGTATGATATAGCTACTATATATTAATAACATGAATAAGGCATTGGAAATTTTTAATATATATATATTTGAATTACATTATACTATATTTCTCCGAAAATAAGTACCACTTCGTATAATTTTTATAACCAAAATTCTCATAATTAGTGATTAAATCTGCGTAATTCTGGTATGCACGTACTGTACATATGTGATTTTGTGGCAAGTGTCATAAATTAATTTTTCATGTAATTTTGTAATTTTGAACACATGGCCTGAGAAACGCCTATAGATTTCCCACAAAAACATTAATCATTAAGTTTACCCCTAACGTGACTTCACTATAGGTGCAGGAATATGATTAGTGACGTAACCCTTTTTACATCCCGATAGCTGTAACTTTAGATATGACGATACGTCAAAAGGATCTCGACTCACATATGCCGTAACAACTTGCATGGGCCGTAACATTTGCATGTGCCGTAACAATTGACATGTGCCGTAATATTTAATATGCGCTTTAGCATTTAATACATTGTATTTCAATAGTTGAAATGTAATATATAATTTTTTATTTGCATGTGCCGTAACAATTGACATGTGTTGTAATATTTAATATGTGCTATAGCATTTAATACATTGTATTTCAATATTTGACACGTAATATATAATTTTTATTGTATAATGCGAATTCTTCGAAGAAAAATAATTTAACGGGCTTTTTTTTTAAAGGTCTACCTCTCTGCCAGCACATTCCACAATGAAAACATTTTGCTTTGTAATGTCCAGGATTTACTTTTTCGCCCTTGATTACATAGTCCCATACTTCATCGAAAACAGGGCCACCCTCTTCTAAATTTTTTTCGTGGAAGATCACAATTGGTTTCTGATTCTGATTGTGTAGATCCTAATGGTGTAGAAGCACCATAATTTGTTTCAATTAAAGACATATTGCACACTTTCTAATTTAATTTGCACTTTTATTAAAAGTTTTTATTTTAATTTTCATATGATCTATTTATTTTTGGATTTATTTTTAATTTTTGTACGATTTATTTGTTTATTTTTCGTTAAAAATAAACTTTTTATTTGACTAAGTCAACATTACGTATATTATATCTTACATCGCGTCTAATTTCAAAGTTACATACAAAAACTCAGTTACAACAAACGTCGGCTATTATGCCATATGTCTGTTATAGCACTTTTGACGTAACTACATAACTTTTTGACGTGACTATACGTCACCAAGTTCCTGCAACTATAGACTTCACCCTAATCTCACCCTAACCATAAAGAGTTTCATTGGGTTTCATTGGATAAAAATCACGGGTAAAATTTTTTGTGGGAGAGTTTTTCTGAGATGGCGATTTAAGAGTTATCAAATGATGCGGCCAAACTTTTGTAATCTGGACTTTATGTAACGTGTGAAAATTACATGAAATTGAATTTTTTGGGAACTTACGTAAGTTTACATGTAATGTAAAATTGTAATTTATGTAACCCAACCCTATGTACAGTACGTACGTACGTGTATTTACTATTCGTGTCGATTTCTAACCTCACCACCCAAAATTTCGCTGGCAAATCAAATTTCAATGTCAGGTGTAAAAATTAAAACAAACCGAAAAATCGATCGTCTTTTTTAGGTTGGTGACGCAAGGGTCTTACGAATGCCAAGATGATTCGAATGAGATCTAAAACATAAGAATTTTAGTTAATTAATTCCAGTGAACAATATCATCTTGGACTTTGAATGCTAATGATAAAATGTATATTTAAAATTTGCTTAAGGTGGTAATTCCAGTAAATTATATAAATAATAAAAAAATAACTGTGGAGATTCTTCACTATTACCACTTATGATTTGAAAATCGTGATGTTATAAAATTTGCCAATATATTATATAGATGCGTGCTACTTCGAAATGTTCAAAACCTCTGAGTAGTCAGAAATGAGTTTGGGCCAATTTTAACTGTTGACCTTGTATTGTCCTGAATATTTTTTTGCATTACCAATTTTCGAAAATTCAAATAAATTCGAAAAATTTATTTTTAGAAATGCCTAAAACTTTACTTAAATTTATAGGACGATGTAATAACCATAATATATAGTAACAATTATGCCCTTATATTTAGAAGATAAAAACAAGTATTCAGGTAGAACATGGTAGATAAGCAGATGACGATATGATTTGGATGGTAGCGTATCTGTGCCCGTGATTACCATGCCACTTACCCTGATTGGTCAATCATGGAGTAATCTTAAAGATTTAAAATTTCATATTAAAACGGTTTCAAGTCGCCGACTTGAGTCGAATCATTAGATCCTATTTACAGTGCACTAAAATTACGATCGTTAAGAAACTTAACGTTTTCGTGATTCGTTGGTTATAACAGATAATTAAAAACTTCGTAACTTGTGAAACCGATCAAAAAGACATTAACCGGTTAATCGATTAAAAAAATTCCTACCCGGTTAATTAGACGGTTTAAAACAGAAATCTTTCAGATACATAATCTATTAAATATTTGATTTGTTGGTAAGTGCTCATATCTAGTTGGAATTTACATTAAACGTTGTTCTCTGACTCTGCTTAAATCTCTATCATGATGTCTAGTAAGTTCTTTACTGAGAACGAACCCTATTTTGGTATTGTACCTTTGTGATTATGCAAACCTGAATTTTCAGAATACCCAGCTTCTGAATTATTTCGGTTTGCAAAAAAATGTAACTGCATGATTTTTGTGACGATGATGGGGAAAAATTTCTGAGATTCTAGATTGTTCGTTACTTTATATTTTCGTTTATATTTCTTTGAAATCGGTAAAATTCTTAAAATCTCTTATCACGAAATTGTGATCTGCAGAGTTACATCTTTTTGTAATTTGCAGATTTTATCTTTTATATATACGTAACTTTTTTATTTGATTTGTTATCAATCGATTTTTAACCGTTTATAATTTTTTTAGCCGACTAATTAAAGTATTTATCGATTAACCGGTTAATAGTTAGTCGGTTCTAATCTCTAGTATGGATCATTTATATTTCCAAATAAATATTTTATTTTAACCAAGTTTTACTTGTACATACATTAAATATCTATGATCTATATTTTTAACTAATCTTATTACCACAGTTTACAAAATATTAAGATGTAAAATTTAAAATATTGGCAAACAAATGAATGCCAAAAACTTTATATAAAACACCCTTTTTTTCTAAAAATCTATTGTTTAATATTTACCAAGAAAACCAACTTTTTTTAGGTTTTCCAACTCTAACAACTTGATCATTCTTTTTACTCCATATTAATTCTCTTGTTCTTTGTTCTTTATCAACTTCTTCGACTCTTTCACAAACATTTGCTAAATCCTCATCAAAATTATCATCATTAACCATTTCTTCAAATATGTTCAATAAAATTCTTGAATCAGCTCTAATATTTTGTTTTTCATCAATCCTAATAATATTATCGTGATCCATCATTTCTATCCATTTTGGATTTCCAGTAATTATTCGGCCTTTATTTAATGGGACAGAATGATTATCAGATTTTACAATTGCCTGAATTAATTTCCAAGCACATGAAGCATATTTTTGATCATCAAAAGCAGTTTCTTCAAAATTAGGAATTAGACCTATTTGATTAATTATCCAAGTTCGTTCTTCATTTTTTAAAATTTCAGCAGTTTCTAATAAAGGCAATATATATATATATATATATATATATATAAGAATTATAGAAAATGAATTAACAATATATACACACATAAAATATAATACAGATAAATTCTAATAAAATAAGAATTTACCTTTAATGTTATCTTCTTTAGCTAACTTATCAATATAAGAAAGACGACCACCAATCTGTTCGACAATTTCGTTCAGTTCATCATCAGATTCTATTTGTCCTTTTCGTCCTTTTCGCTCTTTCCGTTGCTCTTTTAATAAGCTTACCGCTTCTTCATTACTTAGTTCGCTTACTCTTATAACATCCATTCGAGAAGCATCTCTCTCTTTGTTATAAATTACAAGTGAGGAATAAATACTGTGAATATAAAATAAAACAATGAAAATATACATAGATATATATATATATATAAAGAAATATTTACTCATTCGTTCGTGTATTGAATAATCATCGGTATTAAATATCATTGTCACAATCTTAGTTGCAGCCCATGATTCAGCACGTTGTTGCAATAATTCTAACAGATCTTCACCTTCTTCATCATCTTTAAATGCATGAATGTTATTGATAACAAGAATTAACGGGCGGCGACCACGTTGTTTCATGGCAACAGCTTCTACCATATTTAAAGCTTTTTCAACATCAAGTAATGCGGAGCCTATGATAAATCAAATAATATAATTACATATATATATACATATATATTGTATTATTATATGAAACTACAGTATGTATAAAACTTTAATGTTACCTCGTTCAGGAGCTTCTCTGGCAAAAAGTTGACCAACATAATCTTCTCTATAAGTATATCTTAGCGCTTTACCTAATCTAACTTTAAAAATTTCACTATCTGAATGAGCATCAGAAAATACAACACCGGACTGTTTTATTTTTTCCATTGCATTTAAAATTAATTGAGTTTTTCCAGTTCCTCTTTCACCTACAAGCAAAAAGTATTTTCCAGTAATTTTACCTGACATAACTTTACTAATTATGTCTGCTTCCTTTCTTTTGAAGAATCTATCACCTTTTGCTCTACCTCTTAGTAATGGAGCAGGTTTTTTGAACGCCATTTCCACTTTGTGAACTTCGTTCCATTCATACCTTGATAAATTTGAATTGGCTATTTTTAATTGAAATTGAAATTTAAAAATAATATTTAAATAGTTTTCACTACTTACCATGCTTGATAAAATACACCACCAAGGCCAACAGCAGCTAATCCCATCACAGTCGTCAATACAGCATCCATGACTCGAGGCGATAGAATTGATCGTTTCTTCTTTCCATCATTATCAGTAGGGGATTTTTTTTTCTGTCTCGGATAATTTTCATCGTCTATTGCGGTTTCAGCAGATTTTTCTACAATTGGATGAAATGGATCTATATCATATAAAAAAATAAAATTTTATCTATAGTTTAGAATTTCATTTACGTGAGTTTTTTTTTAAAAAATCTTTAAACCAATAAATTTAATTTGATTTACCAGGAAAAGTATCCCAAACACCCGCAGCATTAGTATCTTGATTCAAACATCTTTTAAGAATAATTTGAGTTTGTTGTTTAGAAAAATTAATTTGAATTTTTGGATTATGATATATTAATTTGAATGAATTTAAATTATTATTATTACTAAAAAAGCGAATAACATTCTTTTTTTGTGTAAATGCAGTATTATAAAGACGAAACTTTAATGATTTAATTGAATGAATTCGATTAATTCGATGCATTATAGAAATTGATTTTGATATTAAAAAAATTTGATTTTTTAATTTTTTTTAATGATTTAAACATAGGAAAAAAGAATGTTCTATAAACACAGGAAACCAAACTCTGTGTTACATGAATTTTCGACATCAGCGAAAAAAAAGGTATTATATAAGAAATGGTTTAGTTTTTTAACGTACATGTATGTATGCTAGTACATGTATGTATGTCTAGTACATGAACCAAGTTTTTTTTTGCAAAATTAACTAGTAATGGTCGGTAATTCTAAATTTCTAAATATGCACTGGTAAATCTTTTTGTAGTTACCGTTACGTACTCGCTTTAAATTTGCTTATGTATACGTGCAAAAATAGAAAATTCGTAAGGATACGTAGCGATAATTTCGAGATTATCATTGCTATACATGACATCTAATAGTATTAGGGTCTTGATTTGTCGATCTTATTCGACACCTTCCAATACTGAGTGATCTTGAATCCTATACTATATTAGGATACTGCAGTGCATAATTCTGTTCACGCTAAGAATAATTTTTTTTATATTGTTTTATAAGAAATATGATTTAAATCATTTTTAAAATTTTTTGCTGAGCAAAATTATGCTCCGCAATACCCTGGACACTCTGTCCTGTAAATTGCATTTTTTAACAATGGTACAGTAATAACAACGATGTTAAAAAATATGTAAAAATATTTATTATCTGTAGTTTAGTGTATACTTACTCTAATAAAAGGTAATATATGACCCAATAATAAAACGGCGACGTTTCATAAAGCTGGAGCCTTACTTCTTAGGTTCTTAAATTTGAAATAAAAATTTTTAGAACAGTTAATATTGGAAGAACTTGTGCAATAAGCATTTCTTCAACTTGACTGAGTTGAGGATGTTTGGCAGGAATTTCTCCTAAAAATAAAAAATTTTAATTTGCTTAGTCTTTTCTATATACCAATCAGTATATTTCTTTTACACACCAGGATCCATATCGTTTCGGCTGAAAACCTTCTTGGCATTAATTTTTCTCTATTGCATACTATTACACATCGGGACACAAGTTTGAAAATAATTATGAATGAGAGCCCCAACTGGCTTAAGCACGATCTCAAGCCAATCATGATTTAACTTACCTGTTACTTGTACGTACGTACTGTACGTAACTAAAATTTTACTTCGTCGTTACTATATATTGACAAATGTAAAAATAATCATATATTCAATATATGAGTATAAAATACAAGGCACTTATCTTTTAGCAAATTTCTTTCGTCTCGATTTTCTAATAATTTGCTTATAAAATCATCTTCACCTTCGATTGTAAATATTATTGTTACTAAAATGGAAAGAGTCCGCTCACCAGAAGACCAAAATACTTGCGGAAAATGTGGTGAAAAAGGCCATAATATACGAACTTGTAATCGAAGACGCAGGCAGAAAGAAAATTAATTTACGATACTTAATGGAAAATTGCATTCATATAAACGCTGCCTTTATGCCATACATCTAAAAATAAAATTGAAATGTTTCGCTAATTCAATGCAATGATTTCTTTTAAAAAATGAATTTGTATAATAATTATTCTCTTTACATATTTCTTTAAAATATACATATATGTATATTAAATAAAATAACATAAATGTTTTATTACGAATAAAAATTTGATAGCCGTATACTTCTTTAGCCACAATTTCATGTGAGGCGAGTGATCGTTGCAATATTATGGCGAAACGATCTCGTGATTACATTAGGGCCGTTTTCAAAAATTAGGCCTTTATAAATAAATTTTTTTAAGTTGGGCCCACATTCATAATTGGCTGGAGCTGAGGGGAGCGAGGCGAAAGACTTTCAAGTCTTACTCTATTGAATTTTAAGAATGTCCGGCTCCAGCTTCACTTGAACCAAATTTTAGGTTCAAAATAAACAAAAATTAGGTTCAACGTTTGGATACCGAATCTTGATTTAAAATATGGTAGCTGACTTTTAATACAATAGAATACGTTAACTGACTTTTAATAGGGAAGTAGTTTATCGTTTGGAAAAGAAGAATTACTCTATATTAAATCTCATTCATAAATATGTCATCGAATCGTAAGCCTTACTCTACTGAATTTAAGAAAATGTCTGACTCCCGCTTCACTTGACCCAAATTTTAGGGTCAAAATAAACAGAGATTAGGTTCAACGTTTGGATACCGAAACTTGATTAAAATATGGTAGCTGACTTTTAATACAATAGAATACATTAACTGACTTTTAATACAGCAATAAAAAGAATAGTTTATCGGTTGGAAATAAGAATTATCTATATTAAATATCATCATAAATATGTCATCGAATCATAAGCCTTACTCTACTGAATTTTAGATTATGTCCAGCTTCTGACCCAAATTTTAGGGTCAAAATAAACAGAAATTAGGTTACTGAATTTGATTTAAAATATGGTAGCTGACTTTTAACACAATAGAATACGTTAACTGACTTTTAATAAGAAAGAATAGTTTATCGGTTGGAAAATAAGAATTACTATATTAAATATCATCATAAAATATATTATCAAATCGTAAGCCTTACTCTACTAAATTTTAGAAAATGTCCGGCTCCCACTTCACTTGACCCAAATTTTAAGTTCAAAATAGCCAGAGTTGAACCCTAAATTAGGTTCAATGTTTGGATACCAAAATCTTGGTTTAAGCCTATACTCAACAGTTACACAGAATATTTAATAGTGTTTCAATTGTTTAAATGGCTATAACTTTTTATCTGAGTTTTTAAAAAAATCTGACCAGTAACTTTGTAGAGTTATATCAGCTCTACATGGTGCCAAATATCTTTTCAAGATCTCATTACTGTAAAGAGTTGATGCATTGCATTTTGAAAATTGAAATTTTATATGTAAATTTATAAATTTACATATAAAATTTCAATTTTCAAGATTATAGAAAAAACTCTTTCCAGTAGATCGTCAAAACAAACAAAAAATAGGAATTTATAACTTCTTAGATAGCATATTACAAAAACTTCTAATTAAATTGCTATTTGGGCTGTTTAGTTTGAATAGGACACAGTAAATACTTTTAATAAGTTTGCAAAATAACTAAAAGAAAAAGAACTGGTACCTACTCCATACTGGAAGTCTTCAAGAGCCTCCTATGCAGAATATTATTCAGTTAAGAAACCTTTATAGAACTCAATAGCTATACACAGAATAGACAACTTTCTATTTGCAGGCAATACAGGACAGTATACAATAAAACTTACAGGAACACCAATTCCTACTAGCAAAAAAATCCAGAACCAGCAAAAAGAAATTATTGACTCTCACCTATACAAGAACTTTTTTTAACCAAAAGTAGTAATTCTAGCTTATTCTTGACAAACTTACCTATAGCATTATCAGATATTACTATCACAACAACTATAGAAATTTCTGTACAATTCCTGTACCTCAACTTAGAACCCTATCAAACTAGGCCAGAAATCAGACTATCACAACAATTTGATTCTGGACAACATATACTACCAACACTGTTCAACTCCAATTCTTGGGCATCCCAACTCTTAATATAAATAGATTTTTCTAATTTACAAATCCAAATAGACAAAGATTTACACTCTACTGACAACATGAACACTAAGTCGAATGTAACAATTGAAGCAACAATAACAATAACTAGAATGACTTACAGTAGGGCACTTATCTTGAGCACAAGTATCAAACAAAAGAAGATAACTAGTGCAATTTAGTTCTCTTAGCCAGGTCATGACAAAGAAAAAATAAATTTAATAAACAGATCTGAAACTACAAATATATTATATTAGCCTTTGATTCTAAACAAGAACTTAAAAAATTTTTTCTACACAAATTACAAACTGCTTCAACAAAATTTAATATCCTTCTAGCAATCATACAAAAAATCAAATACCTTGATTCAGCCTTTTTCAGGATCTTTAGCTGCAAAAAAGATACCATACCCAATACTAAAAAGAATTTAACTTTTTCTTTGAAATCATTCTAGAAAAATACTGAAGGCTTATAAAGTGAAATTCATTAACCAAATCAACAAAAACTAAATTTATGACAAGCTTTGAATAAAGCTTGCACTAGATTTACACAACTGCATTAGATATATTTTTTATTGTCTCAATTTGGCCCAAATAAAAACTAAAATTTTAGTCAAGAAAACTTATTCGATATCTATATAGAGCTGCTTTTTCTCTTTTCTTTGAAAATTGACCTTATGGAACCCTCAATATTACAAGTACTTTTCTTTCAACTTTTTATTCAAAACTGCCAACACATAAGTTTTATCTACAAAAAATATTTAAGTTTAAATAGCTATGATATATACTTCAACTTTCTCTCTAAACTACTTCCAAAAGATCTATCAGATCTACACCCAAATATCAGTAAATTATTCCTTATCACTGAGCAATCTGTCTTAGGGAAGTGCAGAAAATCACGTAATTTTTTAGGGGGGTGGGGGGGGGTCCCCAAATATCACGTCCTATATATATATATAGTATAAATAGCCAATCATATTAAAGAAAATCGATTTTTAGTTAATCGCTGATAGTTGCTACATAGTAAAGTCTAAATTTTACTAAGCAAATAAAAAAATCGATTAAGTAAACTTATTTAGCAGATCAAAATACACTTACCACAAAATTTTCATAAGTATTAGAGAACTTTTTATTATTTAACTTTTAACTTTTACGTTCGTCGAATATATTTTTTTAAAAAATTTTAATTTTTTCGTCGAAGCAAAAATCAAAAGTCTATTAATGAAATATTCTTCAATACTTATGAAAATTTTGTAATAAGTGTATTTTGATCTGCTGAATAAGGTTACTTAATCGATTTTTTTTGATTTGCTTAGTAAAATTTAGACTTTACTATGTAGCGACTTTTGTCGATTGTGGGGTAGCTTATTTTCAGGTCAAAGACGTTTTTGAGTTTTTTTAAATTTGATTGGTCAATAGTCCTATCACTAGGGGGGGAGGGGGGTCAAGACCTATGTAAACCCTAATTACGTGATTTACAGCACTTCCCTTATCATATCTTGCAGAGTTTAAAAAAAAACTATGCCAATACTACTATATAAACAGAATACTTCCAGAGTACTTTAACATGCCAAAAGCCAAAGAACACCTTCTATTAATACCTCAAGATCTAAACTTAGCAGCCAGATACCTCTTTTTCTGCACTTTAAAAAATAGTTCAGATCTGAGAATCTATGTAAATATACTAAGAAGCACTACTTTTTTAGACATACCCCAAATGACTACTGTATAGTGCTCGATAAAGTACCCCGAGTATTAATCAAGAAACTCATGTTAACTACAAATAGTACTCCGGGTACTGTGTATGGTTGTGGGTACTATGTATGGAGGTACTGTGTTCAGTAGAGGAGGTACTATATTTGGCAGAGAGTATACTTTACAATCATAAACTTTCTTAGTACTTGGGTTTAAACAAATTTTAAACCTCCGTGAACAATATAGTACCCGGGTATATATCGATCTTCAAAGTCATTAGACTAATATAGTACCAGAGGTCTAATATATGGGGGTACTATTTAATAGGAGTACTTTATGGCATGCTATACAGTACTTCATATACAAAAACAAACTTCTAGCTGACCCAATACAATAAGTATTAAGGGAGTCTACAAGTTCTTAATATTGAACACCTACCTCACCAAGATATTTATCGAGAAAATACAAAACAAATATAAAGTTCAATATTTCACTTCTATCAACTACATAATAGCTAATCTTACTGACAAACTAGCACTATCATTAGACCATACCACAATTACAAAATTAATGATTACAATTTCTATAACCTTTCTAAAATTACTTATCAAAATAGTATACAAACTCTGCCAATACTATAGTGCAAAACACTTAGAGACAATAATAAAATAGCTAGTTTTTAAAAGCTAATAACTTATGAAACAAAAAATATACAAAAAAAGAAGCTATAGTTTTAAAGCTAAATCAATTTACTACAAAATAGCAGCCTTAATTTTTTTAAAAAATTATTTGCTATTAAGTTATTAGAGTTTAAAATTCTAGATTTTTATATAAATAATTCAAAATAGAACATATAGCAAAAAAATAATATGGGCTTTTTTTATTCAATATAAAGAATAGGTATTTATAATTGCAAAATAATAATTTAAAATATAGTTTAATAAAGATTAATATGTAATTTTAGTTGTAATAATAGTAATATATCTTTCTTTTTAATTAACCAATCAAATTACAGAAAATACAGACAATCAACTTTAGAAAATTATAAAATATCAAAAATCAAATATTTGAATAATTTTAAAATTATTAAATTTTAAATTTCAAAATGGACATTTCTATTTCTAAGTGTCCCATACTATAGTTTTTTTAGAAAATTCTGAAAACATGAATACAGATAGACAACTCATCCTATATTCAAACAACAAACCCAATCTACTTACAAAATTAACTGAAATTTTTAATCTCTTCTCAAAGATACCAGACTACAAAACCCTGCATATTCCTATTATAGAATACAAGGATATTAGTCCTATAGTAGAGACCCTATGCAGGCATTTTACTTTTTAACTACTTTAATTGATATAACTAATCTATTCAAACCAAGCTAAGCAATCATGAACAACTATCCTTCTTTACTATAAGCATCCAAATATACAGATTTTACTAATACCATACTTGATTTAAACATAACAACCCACAATGTACAAGGCCTAAACAACAATCTAAAATTAAAAATATAGCTAGAATATTGTGCCAATTATGACTTATATATAATATCGATAACTGAAACAAACCTGGCAGTCTTGACCTCTGACAATTACCTTTTATCCAATCCTTTCTATAATATAAAATTTATACTTTCAACTATAACAAAAATGCTTTCAACTAGGGTTGAAAATGAGCTTTGCCAAGCCCAGGAATTTATGAGCTGGGCTGGGCTTGGGCTAATTCAGGACCACATTTTTAAGCTCATTAATTTTTGGGCTAGGCCTGTGTTAGGCTCGTTTAAATATCGGACCAGGTCCAATGGGCCTATTATATTATACTATTGGCACTTTAATTTAATTGATTATTCTATTTTTTGTTTGAAGTTATTATGCACATGTCTTTTATAAATTATTCAAACTGCATATTGTAAACATTTAGTTTTTGTAAAAAATTTATAGCAATTATTGTATCTTTCTAAAACTAATCAAAGTTTTTAACAGATAAAATTGATTGAGAATTCAACCTGCTAAATCAAACTAGTAAACCTTCTAAATATTATACCAATTATATATCAATAAACTTAATAGCAGTTTTCTTAATGGTGCTCATATATATAGTAATTGCACAATTCAACTTCAAAAGCTTAAATGAATTTGTAATTATGGATGGTAAAATAATAGAATGAAATAAGAGTATCTGAAAACTTCTATTTTATGAAATAAAAACTTTAAATTCATATTTGCAGTGTTGTCACTTGGACGTGTTCATACTATGTTTTTTGTCCAACGTCCAAGATTGTCCAAAATCGTCTAAGCCTATGTCCTATGTTTAACTAATCAATAAAGTAATTTAAAAAAAATATATAATTATATATTTTTTTAGGTGCTGGACTCATTGGTGAAAAAATTAAAATAGATTACCTTAATAAAATTTTAAGAAATTTTAATTTGAAAAAATGTCCAAAATGTCCAAAAAGTGTCCAAGTAACAATACTAATATTTGTACATTAGTTTAAATTGTAAATAAAATTTATTATTATTAACTTATTCAAAAAACAAATACATACTTAATATGTATTGTATAGTGGAACAAAATCAGATAAAATGCCCGAGTAGGGAGGTAAAGAAGATCCTTCTACGGTACTACAGAAGCTCTCTCAACCGGAGACCGGAGAACTGAACGGAATATACCCCATAGCAAGAGGGGACACCAACATGGCCGCTGGAGTCATACTAAAGGAAAAGGACCTATGTTTCGGAAGTAGATACCAAGGAAAGGAAAACAATAAGCACATAAAGCCGAGCAGACCAATCCTTCAAGGCCAACTAGCTTGGTAGTTTGGGAGGGATCGGTATAAAGTTGGAGGTGTTGGATGTGAGTACTAGGGATCAGAATGAATCCTACAAGTACAGACAGAACTGACTGACAAACAAGAAGTGGAAACATGGAGGCGTGCACATGTCAAAGTCCAACAGAGCTCTGGGTGCACCCATATGGGAGTCTTAGGACGTTAAGAGATCTGGGACCATCAGTAACAGGTATAGCTGGTATAAGTGCATGTAGTGGTAGATCGGGTTGGCCAAGCCTCATAATGCCATCCAACTATATCAGGGACTGGAAGCTTCAGCGAAACATGCCTGGGTACTCGTCACCATAGTAGGGAGTATAGTTGTTCGCATATTTCTGAATTCAGAACGCCAAATCCTGGGTCCCCAAGTCGCAGGAAAATTGGCTAGTTGAGGCAGCATGCAGGCTTGAGATATTTACCCAATGTGGTAGAGGCAGCTGCATGGCTTGAGATATGAACTCCCGAGAAGTACGCTAGTAAGGAACTAGGTACACCAATTTGGAAACAGAAAGCACCTACCTGGAATTACATACACCAAATTGGAAGTAATGATATTAGGAAATGTAGGTAAAGTGATGGACATGTGAATACTAACGGTTGGTTGGAGAAAAGGGACGTCCAAAACCAGGCTAGCTATATAAATGGGAGTATGGTAGGCTCTGGTAGGTTTAGGTTATAGATAAAATAGTCCAAGTCTTGGTACTTAGTAGATAGTATAATAATTGTAAGCAATATATTGTAACAATTAATATACACTCAATAAAGTCCAGAGGCCGAAAAAACTCTCTTCGCTGATCCTCACGACCAATTCCGAGTGGAAACAAAAATCCAAGCTAGAGCGATAACGACAATAGAAAATAGCTATTTGGCGTATAAGATTATTTGTGGAGAACAAAAAGATAGATAGGGTTTATTAAAAGCATTTATTTATTTGACTAACTGGAAGTTACAAAAAGAAGACTTTTAAAACTTTTTGTAACAGAAAATAAAATTTTTGTTTTCCATTGCATTAATTGGGGAATCAGCCTAGACCCGGAACTGCAGATCTTTGTGAACACGTAAACAAATAAACAAACAATTAAT
>QKWP01000321.1:0-10634 GCA_003550325.1 Gigaspora rosea
AATAACATTATGTTTCGTCATTTCGTCATAGATTTCGTCAATTCGTCATAGATTTCGTCAATTCGTCATAGGTTTCGTGGTTTCGTCAATCGTCAAGGTTTCGTCATGACGAAACCATGACGAAACAATTTCGTCATTGCAAAAACATTTCGTCAGGCATCTTTAGTCTGATTCCGGCAACAATCTAATTTTAATATAATGTATAGCAAAAAAAATACAAACAAAAAAAAAAAGTACTACTTCTCTGAAAATTTAAGATAGATATAGATAGGTAAATAGACATGATTACAAACATTACTATTAACTAGTAGTTAGGAACGTCCAAATGTCCGTGCTTAAATTAATTTTTTTATTCGTATTTTTTTTTAGACTATTTTATTAAAAGTTTTTATTTAATTTTAAATTTAATTATATATTTTTTACAATCAAAAATTGAAACCGCATAGAAAAAAAGTTTTTTTTTTTAACAATTAATCGTTTAATGTTTAACCCACTTGGATTTAATACCATTTAGCTTAAACTAACAGTATAAAGAAATTTTGTGCTGCTAAATAATTTTAACTCTTAACGACAATCTGCTTATCTATGAAATTTCTTAAATACATGGGCCAAATTGTTTCATCTCCATAGTAATTTGATATGTCGTAAAACTATCAATGACGATATTGATAAATAGTTAATTGGAATAAAAATAAAATGAATAAGAAAAGGTAATATGTCATCTTTTTTAATTAGAATATAGAGGTGAAGAATGAAATAATAAAATTAAATGTACTATATAAACTTAAAATGTATAAAAATAATTTGAGTGCTGCAAAGAGAAAATGAGGTTGTGGACTTTCAAGTCTATCTTTTAAATAATTGGCGAGTAATAGATTAAATTAAAATCTTGTAAGAAACTTTTCTTGCCATCATAATTGATATTTCTTTTTTAGGAGTTCAAAATGTGAACGATTAGCACTATAATTGATATTTCTTTTTTAGGAGTTCAAAATGTGAACGATTGGCACAAAGTTCTGAAGTTATAATATGTTTCCTTTTTAGGAGTTTAATAAAATCAACAGAGATTACATGATCTAAAATTAGCCAACAAAATTGGTTAAAAGTGAAAAGATGAATAAAATTTTAATACTATAGATGATGTATATTCTGATTTTGCGTGACATAGTGATGTAGCTACCTTATTTTAACTTCAACTATAGTTTATTTGTAATTGCCTAAAAAAAAATTATCCGTTCGTTTAACGGTTTAACCTAACTGGTTTTAATACCATTCCGAAAAGACCAACGTCATTCAAACATCATAGCATCACCCCTTAAAAATTTTCACTATCTGGTCAAATCAAAATTTAAGTCATGTAACATAAAATCAAACAAAAACACATTCAAACCCTAACACTAACATTATTCTACCTAAACATAAGCAAAATTTTATGCGATTAAATGTTTTCAACCCTTAGTTATCTATGGTATTTCTTGATTTTAGTATACCAATTTTTTAAATATTTTTAGCAACTTTCGGATTATAATGTAGATAACTCGATACATCGTAAATCACATGATAATCATACCATATTGGAATTCTTGCTTTCAGGACTATTATAGTCCCAAAAGGAGTTCTTTTTCTTTTAGCAAAGATCCCCTATGTAAGAATAATAACGACGGTATTAAAAGATAAATGAAATTATATGTACTGTAGTATGAAGGCATTCATTTAGAAATAAAATAAAATAAAATTATTAATAAACAAAAGTGCACAGATAAAAATCCGAAATGAACCTGAAATGTATAGAATAATACCAAGAGAAAAAAATGTGACTTCATTCAATTCGTGAAAATTTTGTGATATTATTGATTGTGATTACGTATCGTATATGATATTATAGAGCCTAATCTGGTAAGTAATAAGGGGTAAAATCAAAAGGTCGAAACCTTATCTTTATAACAAATACATATTATTTTTTTAATAATATAAGTCAGCACTCATGAATAATGAACCGGATCACGATAACTGAAATTGAATTGTACGCGTCGATGGTTGTGTTTTTGATCAAATTTTACACTTGTTTTATATATGTGTGATAGAATATATAAATCTTTTATATTACCTACAATTTATATACATGTTATTTTTTATTAATAGTTTAATTAACAATTCTTGTCTATTTAGGTAAATGAACTTTGTTGAAATGAGCAAGAATACAATATGTTTATCACTTCTGAACTTGTTTACGTATGCGATTGGTTACATAACAATAAGTACCGAAATTGACCAGTTAGAATTGAATTTTAATAATATATAAATAATATTTAGAAGATAAATATAGATTAGTTATCGTGAAACTCATATGGGGTGTCTTCAATTAAAAGGGCCCATTTTTACATTTTTTTGAAAAATGAGTTTTCGTTAAATTCATATAAATTTTGACATGATTGACTTTTTTTAATTATAAATGAAAGTCGAATTACATAATAAAAAATCAAGATAATGTAAAAAGAAAAATTACATGAGGCTGCGTAGAGCCAACACGTCACGAGTTTACCCGATAGTCACCTGCCGTCTTTAACCAATCAATATCGTGAAATTTGATTGATCCCGGATCAGTCCGAAAATCAAAACAAATAATTCTCAAATATCTCATATGTAAAAAATGGGCCCTTTTAATTGAAGACACTCCATATGATCATGAAAAAATTTCTTATTGTTATTTTTGTATGTTATTACGTAAGCACAACAATCCCAAATTAAAACTCAGTTAATGATTGGTCGAAACGTGCCGCGTAGCGGCACGTGTCAGCCAATCATTTGCTCCGGCAAAACAAATTTCATGATATTAATCGTTGCATGACCAATATCTTATAAATAATGATAAATGGAATAATACGTGCACGTAGTTTCATAATAAATTTTTAGAAAAATTGGAATAAGCCCAGTTTTATTAGTCTACTGTGAAAATATTTATAAAAATAAAATGTAGAATGTTGTAAAATACTTTTAAAATTCAATTAATTAAAAGTACAANGCCCAGTTTTATTAGTCTACTGTGAAAATATTTATAAAAATAAAATGTAGAATGTTGTAAAATACTTTTAAAATTCAATTAATTAAAAGTACAAGCGGTTTTATAAAAGAAAGTAAATCAAATAATAAAAGGCTATCTAATTATTGAGTTAAAGAAAAAAGCGCGCAATGTAATTTTTTAGCGTTTAAATAAAAAAGACAAACTAATTTTACATTATTAATCTTCTACCAATTAAAATTAAACTTATGTTCCTTTTTCTTGCAAAAGTTATGGTGAATAGACGCATGCACTCTGTATAAAGCATTTAGAAAAATAATGATCTTTATATATTAAAGTAACTGCCGTATTAGTAATTATTCCAAATTACACCGTCTTAGCACAAGTATATTATATAAGTGCATACAATTCGTAAAATAATAATGAATTCTAACTGTACGATAACAAATAACAGAATTTATATTGATACCATTATTCATTGGCCGGAGCATAGCGACGGACATTTAGTGTTTACGCATGGTGATATAAAAGTTACGTTTTTGATGCAGACTGATCTAAAAAAATTACTTTTTTGATGTTTCTTTATATCAGTTACATAAAATTAGATCAAAACCACAATTTGGAAATTTTTTGTCTGTCCCCACGCATGTTACGAAAAAAATCACTGAAAAAAAAAATCAACAGACAAAAATAGTAGACCCCCCGTTAAATTATAAATCTATACGATTTCCCAGTTTTTTCAAAATTCGATTTCCCGATTTTCTAACTGTAAACTAGATATTCAAGAAAAGATGATAAATACCGATACTTTCAAACACCTCCAACTTGTCAATGTCAAAACACGTATAGTACAAGAATTTATTTTTATATTTAGTTATATTTTATAATTTTATATTTACAAGATCTTTGTGTATTTACTTTTAGTGCCTCTAATATTGTTCCGTTTGTATCAATATGCTTTACGTACGCACTCCTCCACTAAAGTATATATAGCTCTTGTATCTTAATCAAGAGCAAAAACGTACAATGGGAGATTCTCTTGAAATAGACATTGACTCTGTAATTGGAAGGTATAAACATATTTTAGTCTATAATTTTTTTTTCAAGACTTTACAAAAGGACAACAGCTTGAGTTCAACGACGCATCCAATGATTGCTAATGAATCTCTTTCATCTTGGTACTTTGTTTAATTTTTTAATCGTCTATAGTCAGAGGGTGTCAATCTGGAAAACAAGTGCAGCTAGCAGAGTTTGAAATTAAATAGCTTTGTACAAAAGTGAAAAAAATTTTTATCTCTCAGCCTATACTTCTCGAACTTGAAGCTCCAATAAAGATTTGTGGTGAGATTTAATTAAATTTCATTGGTATCTAAATTTTTCGTTTGTTTATTGATAAATAAATTTTGTAAATATATATTAATGAAGTATTATTATATAGAAAATAACTGTAAATTAAAACCCATACCTGATTCAAAATTTTCTATGTCACCAGTGAAAGGACTCTATTTTCTAAGACGATAATTTTGCTTTTTTTATTGGTTAATTCTTTTTTAATTCTTTCTTTGTTTTCACGAATAGTTTTAAGGGCTTCACTTAGGCTCGTAGAATAGCGTTTTTAAAGACAAGCAACTCCAAGAAGCCGAAAAACATAACCAAACCTTACCTTAAGAAGTAAAATTCCCTAAATACAAAGAATTTGCCAACTATCACAGTAAGCATTTACCAACCAAAGAAATCACTCAAATATTTAAAACTCTCCAATGGACTAATTTTTGTAAATCTCTGTGAGCATATGTTCGAAGCTTTTGTAAGGCAGTTAAGCCTACTACACGGCCTATAAAGTCTATGAATTCTTGGTCCACAAAAGTGCTACCTGTGATCATGGCTTGTAACTTTTTCTAAAAGTTCGAATAGTTTGTAGTTTTTAGACGGGCTTGTTAAAAGTTGAATATATAAATACATTAATATAAACTGTTATTATGATATCATAAAAATAATTGACTAATTTCAATATACAATCGGCATAAATGGGATAGTGCATCTTTAATTTTCATCAGAAAATCATGAGCCACAATTTCCTGTTACGTAGTTGGACTATAAAAATCAAACAAGCGACATAAAAGTCCCGTAACTTAATAACAATAGCCTTAAAAATCTTAAAATAAATCTTAAAAATAAATCTTAAAATTATTGTGCCAACATATCGATCGGTCTTGTGAACTACCTTCCAGGAAACAATTAAGATTATTTGAAATCCATATCAAGGTCGACTAATTAAAAATAATGATGCAGGTAATGCTTTCAACTTTAATTATCATAGCACTTGTCTAGAATCTGCGCCGGTAGTGCCTTGAAATTTATAATTAAAAAAAAATTTTCGATTAAATAGATTATAATAGTATTTATAAAAAATGAAACGAAAAGCCAACTTCAATGGCCGCATTCTTTTCAAATTTATTACTTAACTCGTTTTAAATATAAAAATATGAAAGTGCATGTATCTTTAGGGCTAAGTCTACTGAATACAAGCAGTGAATAGTAACGTAAAGAAACGAAGCCCCTTGGGTTTTGTTGAAAAAGGCATAAATGATTTTACATTTATAGCTGTTTTCAAAAAGGACAGGTGATTTTTATGACATATACCCATATAGGGAATCAGAAAATCAGAAATTTAATAATTAACTTTTTTTATCACGGTCATCATTCATATTTTAGGTTAGATAATTAATGACGTCCGTTGTATAATCTCGTACTGATAAGTGCATGATAACAAACAAGATAATATCCTATTGATGTCTTATACCGATTGTTGATTATTGATATCCTATTGATCTCTTTGGAGCCAAAATTTGGCAACAATAAGTAACTATTGCATCTTTATTGAACCAAATTTTACTTGTGTCAAATTAATATGTTGTGAATTGAGCATTTTTGTCTAGTCCCTTTTCTCTTTATCACTATATAAAACAAATTATTGCAATGTATATTATTTTGTTTTTATAATCGTATTAATATTGATAGCAGATGCACTAGATACAAAACTATATACAAAAAGGGACTTACTTTAGTTGTCGAAAGTTCTTATACTGTGCAGTTTATTCGCAAACACAAAAATTCAAATGTGATATTACAAAACCAGCAATCGAACTGAAGCTGTCAAATATGCGTATACACGAATTTTTACGCCCAATTTGACAGAAGATCAAGTTTCTTCTGCTCGAGAAAAATATATTGCATTATACTTATTAAGTAACTCTAAAAGATTCTTGAACTATAAAAACTATTTCTATTGGGAAATTGGTGAAAATCTTTCTCTATTAGAGGCGAGAATAAAAAAAAAGTAGGAAATTTGGAAAATATCGTGAATTTCCCATGATATGGTGATCCCTGATCGTTAACACACCTTTTTGAAAACAGCTGTAATCAGATATTTAGCATATTGATAATCTGAAAACAAATTAAATTACCCGTATTTTTATCTAGTGCCTCACCTTATGTTAATTTGTGCATTACTTATTTCCTATTTTGTAATTTTTATTTCGGCACTTGTATACTTTATTTGGTTCTTCTGCATTATTTAGCCTTATTTGTACATAGTAAATGTTTGGCACAAAGGGAGGGCGCAATAGATAATCTGAATAATTAGAAGTAAACATAGATGTAAATAGATGCGCCCGAGAGTTAATATAAAAATGTTAATACAAAAAATAACAAGATTTACATATGATAAGAAAAATATAAAAGAGCTTACATTTTACTTTACTAAAATTCTAAAAAGCTCATTTATTATATATGATTGAAGACTAAATAAACTTAAAACATATTATTTATAAAATAATTAAAAAAGATCAAAATGGATGAAAATTTAAAAAACCCAATGGCTGAAAGCCCAATAATTGGAAGCCCAATGATCGAAAGTTCAATTACTAGAAGTCCAATGATTGAAAGTCAAATAGTTGAAAGCTTAATGGAAAAAACTCAAATTGAAGAGATCCATTTGATAGAAGACCAAGGAGAAAGTTCACTTCTGCAGAATACTCTTAGAAAACGTAAAAGTAGAAAAAATGAAATACCAGAAAAACGTGAGGCACGTCTTAGACGTGAGCGTGAAAAAAAATAGCAAAAAAAAGCAACAAAAAAATTACATAAAATTGAAACAGACCTTTTAGAACTTGAAGCAAGTCTTACAGATAATAGTAGCCAAGATCCTCGAAATATTGAATCCGAAAGCAATATACATATAGATGAACTAAACACACAAGATGAAAATAATTTGTTTCAAAATATTGAATCAGTAACTAATAATATATATGTGAATGAACTAAATTTACAAACTGATAATAATTTGGTTCAAAATATTGAATCTGATACTAATTTGCTTCAAAATAATATTACTATACTAGTTAATTTACTTTCTACAGTCCTTGATGAATATGATAAAGTTCTTTTGCGAATATTTCGTAATAAAATTGACAAATTAAAACACACACATTGTCCTACATGCAATGAATGTTTTCCATCAATAACTCTTGTTATGGGAGAATGCCGTCGTTGTTATACTGAAAAAACCTTACCAAAAAAGTTTTCAATTGATAACAATATGGATCCAGGAGAAGTGCCTGAAGAGCTTCAAGGACTTACAGAAATTGAAGAGATGTTGATTGCACAAGTTTTTCCTGTAATGGTAGTTTACAGACTTCGTAGAGGACAACATGGATATAGAGAAAATGTTATTAATTTCTCTCAAAATGTAGAAGAATTTATAACTCGTCTTTCTCGACATCCATCTTCATTGAATTTACTTGTTATACGTTGGCAATCTGAAAAAGACTCAACAGCATTTAGAGATTTTAGAGTTCGTCGAGATAAAATTATTCATGCATTATGTTGGTTAAAGAAAAATAACCCTATTATTCAGAAATTGTTATAGACAATGAAAATCTTTATTGTTTATCAGAGGATGGTTTTATTGATGAACATTTTCAAATTAATCAATTAATAGATGATGAAGCTAATGAAGAAAATGATGATAATGTAATCACATGTACCTTTGTACCTTTTCTTCCTTTAGATGATTGAGAGAATGTAGCTATAAGAAATACACTTAATCGCATAATAGCTAATAATGATACAATAAAGTGGCCACGAATTGATAGCAATCCTATTAATGAATTTCAAACACCAGGTTATATTGCACGTGCATTTCTAACTCTTTACCCAACTGGATGTGATGATCTTCATACAGAACGTATTAAAAATATTAATGCGTCTGAGTATTTTAAACATTTATTATTATACTAGGATGGAAGATTTGCTCATCATACTCGTTGGCGGTATTTTGCACTTAATTCACAAATGAGATGGCGAGCACTACAAGAAGGAAGAGTATATGTTAAACAGAACCTTAATGATGATCAACTTACAGATACAGAAATACAGGAAATAATTGCTGAAGGTGATACACATATGGCTGACCGCATTATGAGATTTGGTATGGGTATACGAGGCTCAAGACAGTTCTGGAATTCAAGACGTTATGAACTATCAGACATGATCAAACAGTTAGGTTCAAGAGGAATAATCTTTTTTACTTTAAGTGCTCTGATTTGCACTGGCCAGAGCTTCATAATCTTATGCCATCTTGTGAAAATTATCATCAAAATATTGTTGATAATTCTCATCTTGCTACTTGGTTCTTTAATAAATGTTTTGAAATTTTCTTTAATGATGTGTTAGTAAAGAAATGGGGTTTAGAAGACTGGTGGTATAGGTTTGAATGGCAACATCATGGTAGTGCCCATGTACATGGAATTGGAAAGATAATAAATGCACCCGAAATTGAATGGGAAGTACTAAAAGAAATGAAAATTTATTAAAAAAGGTATTGGAATATATTGATTCTCTAGTTACTACAATCAATCCAGATCCTAATGCTTCTGTTCCTGACCGTCATCCATGTTAAAAATGTCATGAAGAACTATATGATGATTTACAAGACTATATTGAGTTAGTAAATAAATTACAAAGACATACACAATGTAGTCCTTCATATTGTCTTTATACTAATCGTGCTGGACAACAATCTTGCAGATTTGGATATCCTAAAGAAGAAAACAGTTATACTTTTTTGTGTGATGATAATCACAATCACCCAGAGCTTGTAACAGCAAGAAATGATCCATATATTAATCCACATAACAGACTTCAATTGCAAGGATGGAGAGCAAATGTTGATTTAAAACCTATCCTTAGTATTCATGCAGCTCTACAATATATTTCTAAATATGCAAGCAAAGCAGAACCATGATCAGTGGCATTTTCTGAAATTTTAGATCATATACTTAATAATAGTAAACCAAATGATCGACTTGTTACCCCAGTTCAGAAACTATTGCTCCATAGTGTTGCAGAACAAGATATATCTGCACAGGAAACTTGTTATCTTCTTCTTGGAATTCCTCTTTATCATTCAAGTCACACTTTTGTTTCATTAAATCTTAATAATGAAGCACCACGTTGGCTTCATGGTACAGATACAAGAGAAAATACAAATTTTAATGAAGTTGATAATATTGGATTAACAACAAGATCTGCCTTAAAATTATATTGGGATCAGCCTTCTGAATTTGAGGATTTTTCATTATATCAGTTATATCTTACATATAAATTTACTAAAAACAGATGGTACAAATGCAAAAAAGAAAATATTATATGTATTTGGCCACGATCATCACTAGTACGAGATGGTCCAAATTGGGAAGAGTTCTGTCGTGTAAAGGTTCTTCTTCATGTTCATCATCGAGATATTCAGCTACTGACTCAAAATAGTACAATTTCATGGTCAGCCTTATATAATAACTATTTAGAAGAAATTAATAATGATCCAATGGACTTACTTGGTTCTCCTATAGATAATAATGAAAATGAGATTGCAAATGATGTTAGTGAAGAAGAACTAGAGGATGATGAACTAGAGGAATATCGATTTGACTGGATGCTTCTAGCTGAAATGGGCCCTAATTCAAATTTTGATCGCTCTTCTGATCTTGGGTCTCGTGATATTGATCGAAATCATGATTGGACTAATGATGCTCGACAATATTATTCTAATAGTGATCTTGAATAAGCAAATTCTTTTGCACAAAGAGTATCTAATCGTGAGGTATCTGGTGAAGAAACTGAATATAATATAATTTCTGATATTGATATAGATTATCAAACATTAAATAACAATCAAAAATTAATTTTTAAGCGAATAGAATTACATTACCAAAGTATACTTGCAAATTGTCAAGTTGAGCCACTTAGAATTATTGTAATGGGAACTGCTGGCACAGGAAAATCATACCTCATCAAGGCAATTAGACGTCGACTTTCTGAAATGAAAGAGAAAATATCTAACTCACCTGTATTAATACTTGCTCCAACAGGTGTTGCAGCTTTTAATATTAATGGAGCAACAATTCACTCATTACTTTCGATTCCAATACCTGTTGGTACCAAACTCGATATAACTGGTGAACGACTTAAAAAGTTACAAAACAGGTTAGAAAACATAGAGTATTTTATAATCGATGAAAAAAGCATGGTTGGACGTCGGATGCTTGCTGTGATT
>QKWP01000321.1:18329-53729 GCA_003550325.1 Gigaspora rosea
ACTAAAACAGAGCGTGATCAATTCTCAAATGTTATGTTTATTCAAACAAATTGGACTGATGTTAATTTAATAAATATTGATAAACTAAGATCTTTAAATGCACCTGTTGCAAAAATTCTTGCAATACATTCTAGAGGTGGTAAAGAGGCTAAAAATGCTGATCCTGATATAGCAAATGGTCTTGAAGCAGAATTATTATTAGCCAAAGGTGCTCGTATTATGTTAACAGTAAACCTGTGGACAAAAGCTGGGTTAGTTAATAGTTCAATGGGAGTTATTCAGGACATTTTATTTGAGGAAGGCCAAGGTCCACCTTCTCTTCCTATAGCAGTTTTTATTGCCTTTGATGATTACAAAGGACCCACTATAAGCACATTAGAGGGTATAAAAGTAGTTCCAATTGTGCCAATTCAATGAATATTGGAAGGTAAATCTGGAACTTGTTCATGTATGCAAATTCCTATACGTCTTGCTTGGGCTATTACAGTACACAAAAGCCAAGGCCTTACACTACCAAAAGCTGTAATAGATATTGGCAGCAAAGAATTTGCTGCAGGGCTTTCTTTTGTAGCAGTATTTCGAGTTCGTGCACTTAAAGACATCATTTTTAAACCATTTAACTTTGAAAGACTACAACGAAGTGTGAATAGTAAAAGAGCACAAGAAAAAAAAACTGAGGAAATGCGGTTAATTTCTTTAATACCTAAAGTATCATAAAAAATAAAAAATAAATAGTAATTGTCTATTACTACTAGAAGTACTAAAAGTTGAATTGCAATTAAATTATTATACAATTATCCACTAAATTATATTAAGTATAAATCATAAGCATACTTAAATCAGTATAAAGAATTTCTGAATTTCAAGATCAGAATATATTAAGATAAGAATTAGCTTTACTGATTAGTGTAAGCTATAGTAAAATTATTAGCTAAACACTTATAAACAAATTAAATTTAAATAATATATACTATATACTATATAATTAAATATATATATTATATTAAAATAATTAGTTTTATTTAAAAATTTAAATTTTCACTCCGGCCTCACAATGCTACGCATTAACCTAGTATTATGTATGTACTAGCCAAAACAAAATACGTACACATTAAACCTATTTTGAATAAAAAAAAAACATTTGCACTAAAATATCTTTTATCAAAATCATATTAACACGGTTGCAAGTTATCTACAGTAGTTATTTGATTTTAATATAATTCATAATAAAATTCACTAAATTTCAGATAAAGAATTTAACTAATAGTAAAAATCATTCGCATAACTAGGCATAAAATTTACAAATTAAACGATAAATAAATAAATTTTTTTTTTAATATAAGTTATTGCTTAATAGATTTATTACAAAAAAAAAAACCACCAGATTGCTAATAATATTATATAGTTTATAATTTATTTGGGCAAATTATCATCAAAGTTCGAATATGATTATTTATATAAACATAGAAATACAATATTATAAAACCCTGAAAGATTTTATAAGCCATTGTAATTGCATTAGATATTAAGGTCAATTGTGGAATAATATTGGAAGATATTGTTCTCATTTTAAACATGATCTTGTTTTTTTGAATATTAAAACTAATATTAGAATGCAAAATTAATAATAACTTCACGTTTTTATTCAATAAAGTACTAACTTGAATATTAAATTGTGGAATGTCAACAACAAACATAATATTCTAACACAGAATATTGCATTTTCAGCAGTCTTTGAGAAATTGTGCTGAATATTTTTAAATTCAAAATTTTGAAGACAAAAATGAAGAGCAATGCTGTTGCTGGATCGTTCCAATAAGCATCACTGAAGTTGGATAAAAATATAAAAAATTCTGGAACTAACAAACAGATTAAATTGGAAGATATATCTGTTCTAGTGGTTAGTTGTCACTAAACCGTTTTTTTTTTACCACTGATGGATGTCCAATGATAAAAAAAAAAAAACTTTCACAAAATGTTTCCGCTGTGTAAATCTGCGAATGGATTTCTATGAATAATTACTCGAGATCCAAAGCCTTATAGTACAAGATACACAATTTATCCTTCCAATCTAATTGTAAGACTTGTACAAAAATTTTATCATAACAAACCATTTAGAACATAATTTTCATAACAATGACATATTCTATCTTTCTTTGTGCCCAAGACAGTTCAAGAATGAAGGATTCTCGTAACTAGTTTACAGTAATTCTTCAATTCCTTGATTGAATCATGAATCACTTTAAATGCATCACCTTACCATATACAGTATTATTAATTCTATTAAACCAATATGCATAATATACAGTTGTAAATCCTTTTCCCTCTTCGTCAATACCTCTAAATTTATTATAATCAATATAAGATAATTTTAACTCCTATCATCTAATATTCTCAAGTCAGGATTGATATGATCTGGCGATTTATTAATTTTTCAAAAGACTTCTATACTTCTGAACCAATAATTTTGCCTTTTAAACATCTCTGTGTGTTGATAATGCTTCAATAAAATCGATAAACATTATTCTTTGCTGCTTTATTATCCATATGAGCAGATTTTTTAGTGTTCTAGTAATTTAGTCTCTTAGTGTTTAATCACTTAATATTTTAGTGATTTAGTGTTTATTAAATTTGTAGCACAAACAAAATTTTTTAAAGTTCATTGATTTAAGACCATATAGTAAAATTTGTTCAGAGAAAACTTTTCATAAAGCGCTAAAAGTGTTTTTTATTCACTAACATTTGATTTGAGTTTTTCTGATCATTTCAGCACTACAAACTTTAATCCTAATTACGCCTCCCGGCGTACCCCATAGAAGGAGCTATAAAAATAAAAATAAAAAAAAACTTTAATCCTAATCAGGAAATACTAAAATACTAAGACACTAACCAGTAATCAGTAATTAGAAATAGTACAAGCTCAAAAATTTGATTCGACCATAAATGAGTAAAATCTTTAGGAATAAAAAGATATTTAGATCAACTATAAGAACCAGAAAAGCTCCAAAAAGTTTGTTTATAGGTGTGATTTATTATATTATTATGATTTACAGTATATAATAGTTATTATTAATTTGTAAATTCGATAAAAGATAATATTAGATTGCAAGATTACAAGGGTTTCCCTTAAAACTAGTTTTTTACATGATAAAGATATTAAAAAATGAATGATATTGGCTATGTAGAAAAGTAAACTGTGAATAAAAGAAAACAATTCTTTGCAAAGAAATCACATATCCAAAAGCTATTTTATGAAATATAAAGTCACAAATATTCATTACCATCACCTTTTTAGAGATTAATGATTGATTCTATTCAAAGTAAAATAGCAATGGTGTTATATGGACATATGGACAAGATGTTTTTTTTTAAAAAAAAATAAAGACATCAAATAATGGAGATTGTATACAGAATGTATTAAGATAAACATAAATTGAAAACGATTACTTTTTGCAAAACTTTGAAATTGTCCTCTTTTCAATTAATGATTTGTCTGTGAATTCTCCAGACTTATTAAACCAATTTTTGTCACATTCATCATTTACTCTATCAAGTATGGAAAAGTATTTGTAATGGATGGTTCACTTCAAATTCACTCACATCTTTAAAATCACAGAATATTTACAACTTTCTTATTCCTATTATACTACTGAAATTAATAAATCTTTTGAAAATATTAAAGAAATATTTTTTTTTACTTTTTAAAACAAAAAACTATCGAAGGAGATCTGTCTTTCACAAGCAAAATATAACTACAGAGATTACAGAAAAACAAAAATAAAACTTTACAATAAGTATCTTATGTCTTTTTTATTTTCTTACCAGTAATATAACGCTCTACCTTTTTATACATTTATTAATAAGATGGGGTCTCAATAATATAACTCAAATATGAACCAAGTTCACAAATTCAAGTTTTATAGGATACAGATGTCAACTTATTAAAAATTAATGATAAAACTAAGAAAGTCTATACTTAATTACAGAGCTGATTACTGTCACGGCTGATGCTGATTTTGGCTTATGCTGATTCTCAGTGCCGAAAATTTCAGATCAAAACAAAGATAATCATTAAACCTATTTTTTTTAAAATTAGGGTTAGTATAATTTTGATAAATTTTGTCTATCCTAATTATAGATAAAACAGTCTAAGCTCTATTTTTGCAAAAAAATTATAATTGAAATAGTTTTATTCAAATAAAACTAAGAACGATGTTTAATCTTGGATTTTTCGACAAAAAATTTTTCCATGATATTTACAAAGACCCAACTAATTTGACCTTGTCAATGACTAATTATTACACATGCTGCTGTCGTCAAATGTACAGAAATGCGGATCTGTAGATTCTTTAATTAGAAAAAAAAAGAAAATTAGTATATCCTTTAAGATCACTATCAATTGCTAGAACATAAAAACCGTCATCATAATCACTAAAATGTTCATTCATGGGAACTGCAGAAGCAGTTGAAAAAATGAATGATAAGGATAAATAGAAAGGAAAATTAGAATATACTTCAAGGTCACTATAGGTTACTAAAACATAAAAACTACTATCATAATCACATTTATGCCCAAAATGTTGATTCCTATTGGCCGCGGGGACTGCAGAGACAGTCGAATAGCTGAAGAAAATGATAAATAAAATAATATGTACACGCAGTTCCATAATAAGTTTTTCGAAAGATATTAGCTTTATTGTGAACAAATTAATAAAGTTAGAATAAAGAATGATATAAAATAATCTAAGTCACTATTCAAATTGAATTGATTAATGGTGCAAGTCGATTTTAAAGAGAGTAAGATCACAGTAATAAATTGCTATTATAGCGATAGAGTTAAAGAAAAAAAAAAACTATCAATGTAATTCTTTAGCGTTTAAATAAAATTCGACAAATTAATTTACATTATTAATCCTTTACCAATTAAAATTTAACTTATGATATCTTTGCAAAAGTTATATATGACTGAATGAGTTAAAGAATCTATTGAAATGTTTATCCTGCATTTTTATTAAAAAAAAAAATACTGAGAAAATGCATGATTATATATAAAAACTTTTAATTAAAGTAAAAATGTTTTTAAGAAAAGTTTAAAATAATAGAAACCATAACAATTTTGTAAGACTTAATCCAAAATTAAAACTTTAACAAAGAATGTATAAAATATTTTGGCGCTAAATAGTCTGTTTTAATAATGCACATTCTATGTTACTTTATATAAAAAATATAAATAGATGTTTAAATGAAATAACTCCTGCATTAATAATTGTCGTGGATTAGGGTGTCCAGGATTATGATCCGGCATAATATGCGCATAATTTGCGATTTTTTACTATATGAAATCGCTAATCCGCTCACTTTCATTACAGCATGTAAACAAAAATTGATTGGTTAAATGAATAAACTTGTGACTGTAATCACCTGACTTGTTGTTGTTTTTGAAATTTTATTTGCTAATAACTCAAAATTCGCATAATTCGCATAATTTGCAATTTGCCGGATGCATAATTTGGATCATAATTCTGGACACCTTATCGGGGATGATGCTGAAATAGATGCTGAAATCCACATGATCTACGTCTCATCGGATTTCCTAAAATTTCTGAAAAATCGTGTAAACAAATCGATCTACCTACGTAATCAAAACAATTCGAATGCTGCATAAATCACAAATCGCATTCTTTCGAGTTGACGTGCATACGGGCGTATGCGCAGTCAACAGATCGAAAGACGGCTAAGCAGTTGGCAAGCTCCGGGGCCGGGCCATCACGAGTCCGAGGCAGCAAGATACGGAGCATGTGAAAATCGATGCGGTAACACAAGATTTATGTGAAAGTCCAAACAAACAACTTCCGAGTATGGTAACTGCTAACAAAGCCCGGCCAGGGCGGGAATAGGTAAATTACAAAGAAAAAGGAGGTAAATGCAGCAGCTGCGCCGAGAAGCCGCCATTTCCGCTGCGAGAAATAAACCAATTTGTGACCCGGCGCAATTTCGGTTGCTATTTTCCGGGAGTTCATCTGTTTCAGTGTCAATTATGCTTAAATCATAACTGTACTCGCAAGTTAATAAATACTTATCTCCGGTACATCAGACCGGTTCATCCAAATTGAATCATGCGTGCAATGCTTTCGTGATACCAATATATTTTCCAACTGTACCAAAAAGGCGACCCTAACCCTAACCACGAGGCAAAAAGCGTCTATAAAACCATTAACAAAAAAATTTGCCTAAAGTTAGTATAAAGATAGTAAGATAGTTAAATCTAGTACATTAGTATATTTCGTGGTTAGGGTTAGGGTTGTGGTTAGGGTTGCCTCTTTTTGATACAGTTAGAAGGTTTTTTACATATAGATATCAAGAATGCGATTCATGCAACATATAGACATACCAGGAACATAAGTGTATGGTTTTACTGGCATCTAAATCGAAGGCAAAATCTTAAAGCTGATTGGTGTACATTTTTTCTCATGATCATTAGCTGTTTTATGTAACATAAAATTTCTAATTTTTGAGGTAGGTTAAAGCGAAGTGAAATTTAGTTAGGAGGTTTATATATTTATATCGGGAATGCAGCGGTTTATGCAGCATGTAGATCATGTGTTAACTTCCACTCTAACCCAACATGTATAAAACTTATCGTAAATTGGTCATAAGATGATTATATATTGTTCGTTCTTCCTTAGTAAATGATTGGCTTACATGTGCCACGCAGCGCCAATCATTTACTTTGATGAAGTGATAATCTGATATCATTTGTAATACATTATTACGATCGACGGCTTGCCATTTAAAGTAAAATCGGTTTTAAATTTTAGCCAACTTTTATTAAAAAATGATTCATAATACAAGACGATCACATGAAATGTGAGAGGGATGGTTCCATTCAACTTTTTTGATGCACTACGTTGATTTTTGAAAAATTCTTTTGGTTGGAATAATGACTTTCATTTATTCACAATTACAATATACCAGTATGATCACATGAAATGTGTGAGGGATGGTTTAATTAATGTTTTTGGGCGTGGCCTATGTTGATTTTCGCAGAATCCTTTTTTAGTAGAAGTAATGGTTTTCATTTATTCATTTTTGGAAGGAGTCAGCATTTTTACATATACAGAACGTCATAAGTCGATTATGCAATATGATGCAAACAGACGTTTTGATTATAAAATTTGAAAATTGTGACATCTAAATTTATAGTTCGTCCGTTTAAATGTTTTAATTGGTTACCTGTGCATTACGACATTTTAGATCATTCAAAATTTATAATAGTAGTTACTACGATATTCTAAAAATCTGTAACATTTTTGTNCAGAAAAATTTTCGATGTTCTTAAACGAGTGACAATTTTTGCAATGCTTGGTTATTTCACTTGACATTGTATAATGTAATCAGCAACGTTTGAGAGAAAAGCAAAAAAATTTATTTTATTAAAAATTGATTATTATACAATAATAATCGTCGTCATTATTACTGCATAATAAAACCTGCATTTTAAATTTAAACTCAGTTTCGTAACCTTTTTTTAGGGGTATACTAGGTTCGTGATCCAGGACACCTTATCGGGGATGATGCTGAAATCAGATGATGCTTATCATCGGATTTCCTAAAATTTCTGATCCGAATGCTGCATAATCGCAAATTGCATTCTTGATGCCAATATATAAAGACCTTCCAACTGTACCAAAAAGGCGACCCTAACCCTAACTCTAACCACGAGGCAAACAGCGTCTATAAAACCACTAACAAAAAAAAATTTGCCTAAAGTTAGTATAAAGACAGTAAGATAGTAAGATAGTTAAATCTAGTACATTAGTATATTTCGTGGTTGGGGTTAGGGTTGGGGTTAAGGGTCGCCTTTTTTGATACAGTTAGAAGGTCTTTTATATATGAATATCTAGAATGCGATTCATGCAACATATAGGCATATATTGAATTAACCACACTCTAACTGACCGGCTATACTGTACTGTTAATAGCATTCGATTGTTTTGATTACGTAGCTCGATTGTTTACACGATTTTCGGAAATCCGTTGCATATGGAGATCACGTGGATTTCAGCAACATCCGATTTCAGCATCATCCACGACAATAATTATTCCGAACTGCATTGTCTTGCACGTACGTACAAGTTTATTATATAACAAGCAATTTGTAGAATAATGAATTCTAACAGTACGATAGCAATTAATTTACACGGTAGGGTCAAAATCAGAACCCCGCCATCGATTTAGTTTGTTAAGATTTTGACATTTACACTATCTTGCGTATATTCCAATATATATATATATATGAATAACAACATACTCATTAAATATGACTTGACAAAAATTATATTAACTTGATTGCAAGGTTTATAGTTATTAAATTTTATATATGCACTATAAAATTAAATTAATACATATAAAGAATTAAACCATTAGAACATTCATGTTAATGAGCTTTTCAATACAGTAACTAATAGAATATTAACTGTTAGTAAAACATGTAAATAATGCGCGGAAAAATAATAATTCAAAAAATACTATAAGGCTTGTCAATTGTAAAAGTCTAATATTTATTTGGCTAAATTATCATCGACATTGAATATTATTATTTATATAAACATTGAAATACCATTTTATAAATCCCTAAAAGAATTTATATGCCAATATGATTGCATTAGGTATTAAGGTTAATTGCGGAATAAGTTTAAAAGATATTGTCCTCATTATCAAGATTCTTGTAAATAATGCTGACCAACCTTATAGTGCTAGTACATTATATAATTATTAACAGAAACAGAAATTATAATATTTTTTATTATATTTATTATTTGTGATATAACTTTGGTAATAAATTTTAAAGTTGACATTGAGATTAGTATTATATTTATTATTTGTGATATAAACTTTGGTAATGAAATTTAAAGTTGACATTAAGATTAGTTTTTTTTGGGAGCTGAATATTTTTTCTTATAGTACCATATTAGATATACGTAGCAACTATCTATGGTTTTAGTAAACCCGATTATCAATATATGCCAAATTTGCCAAACTTTATAAAATAATCATATGAATATACTGTACAGGCAAGTTTTTCTGCGAATTTCTGATAATTGCACTTTTTTTGAACTATCATATGAAAATTGTAATTTAGAATTTCTAGTGATATAAGCAAACTGAATCACTTATCAAGGACTATCTGCCTATTGTTTTTGAAAGTGCATATGGTCTTTCATCCTTTAAATTCTTATTTTTGGAACCATAGAAATATTTCATGTAAAAAAAGTGCAAATATCGGCAATAAAGCCAGATCAATTTTATTCAATGGCACCTCTGTAAATCACCAAATCAAGGTAGTCTGTACTAGTAGAAACTCTATCATCTAACACAAACTACACCAGTTTATTCTCAGTAAAATTACGGGGGAGAACATTTTCGGGTGCGCTACCTAAATTATCTAATCATCAGAACTTTGTATTATGACACACCAGTACAAGCAAGGCAAGGAGGTTTGGATCAAAATTGTGATTTTGATTAAAATGATTGGTATCAGCATATATATTCATCTGCAATCGTTAGGCAGTATAAAGGAATAAGATTAAAGCAATTTTAGCAATATGTTGTCTCATCAGGGAATATAAAGGACTAAAATACAAAAATTAAATGTAAATTACTTTCATTTGAAGCTCAACATTTTCTGGTGCGATTTCATACTATGATTAGTGCTGTATTTAATATTAGCATGAGCACTGCCATATGGAAATTAAGAATATATAAAAGATTCAAAATTTTGGTATATTACTGAAATTTGCGAAATTAAGTAAAAAGCATATTCTAATATGTAGTAACTTTATAGTAATAACTAACTAATGATTGGTATTGATGTTTTAAATAAAATGCTTCATGCTCTAAAAACTCTTCCTAAACACTAACCATGAAAAAAAAATCTATAAAAAAATATAATAGATGCATTTTCACCAAAAGAGAAGATATCTTTTGGGTTTGATTCATTTTTGGTTATAGTTGGGTTAAGTTAGCAAATATTTTTATATAAGTGAAATTGTCTTCCTGTCATTTTTTGTTAACATACCAAAGGTAGGTTCAGACTACTGTTTTTATATTTTTCAAGTTTAGACTTTTTTTCTTGCCCGGATTGTTGAAATCGTATAATTTGATTGGCCCTGTGTAAAATGAGAAAATGATCATGTTATCTTTCCAAAACAAGAAATCTTTCATTTTTTGTTGTGAACCATATGTTACAAACAATATTACAAGGAAATAAAACTTTTAAATTTTCCGTTTTTCATTACAATATGAATTCCAGAGTTGCAAAAAGTCTTTTGATCTGCAAAAAAAGCAACCAAATAAATTAAATGTATCTTAGAATAGTAGTAAACTCTGCAAAATCATTTATTTTGCTGTTATTTAATACCTATTATTATTATTATTAATTATTAAAAACATAATATAATAAATTCTATTATTAAGGATAATTAATTGGCCAAAAAATTATATGCTTCTCATATAATTTAAATATTATACTAATACAATGTTTATACAAATAGATACAAAAAAACCAAAAAATTTTAATTGGTATATTTGATTTTTTTTTTTTTTTTTATATAAATGTTACAAAGGGTATAATTACCCATATTATAGTATTAATTTTTTATAAAATGAAGTTCTAGTTATGTGTATCTAAAAAATCTTTTAAGTTTGTTTTTATTAGGGTTAGTAAGGGTTAGTACCAATGTTAGGGTTGGAATTAGTATTACATATAGTAAAATTGTTCAAGAATATTTTTTGTTGGTGTGTTTTTTATAAAATTTTTGAAAAATAAGCAATTTTTTTCTAATTCTTTTTTGTTTTATATTTATAATTGTGTTACTTTATACCATATTGAAAGAGTAGCAAAATGAAAGTGCAAAAATTTGGCAGTTTTGTGATCTTGAGATTAATTGTGTTGAAAACATTTTATAACAAAAGAAACAATAATTGTAGTTGAAATTAAATATCAAACTAATTATTTTTTCAGATCTCAGAAAACACAAAAATATCAAACTTTTGTATTATTATTATTGCCAATTGCTTTGCATATTATCACATAACCAAACCATTTTTGTTTTATTACTGCATAAACTTGCTTAAATTTTAGTTAATCCAAATCATTTGTTAAATTATATAAAGAAATATGATCTAAAGAAAATTAATATTAATATTTAGTACTTGTATTAAAGACTCTATTTACAAGTATTATTTTAGTAAAAAAGAAAGTCCTATTATATAGTTGGATATTAGACATGGTCATTATAGAAGCAAAGAGTATTTTTTACCAAAGTTAATTGGAATAAATCAAATGTTCAATTAAGCTATTATCAAAAGTAAATAGAAATTAGTTGAATTTTGAATAAAATTTTTAAGTAAATTAAAATATGGTTTATTTTTTAATTAATATAGAGAATTTATATATAATATTTATTTTTTTTAAATTAGAGACTTTAAAAACTTAATATACAAAAATGAAAAAATTATAACAGAGTCAAAAGAAGTTGTAAATATTTATGAAAAACTTTACATTTTTTTTTGTTTCTGTTTTATATTAATATTTTATCAATATTTTAAGTATCAAAGATTATGAAAATTTAAACCAAAAATTAACAAGGCCTTATCTAAAAACATGGTATAACATTAATATATGGGCTGCTTATTGTAAATATTGTTTAAAAAATATGGATAGTATAGAGATAATAATCTATAGCATTAATACAATAAATAATAATATACATTTACTTATAGTAGTTTATTTTTTTTTTATAGAAGAGAATCAACTAGAGAATCAACTAGAGAATCAACTTGCCTACCAATATAATTAAATCCAAAGAGAGCTAGAAAATATCATAAAAAAAATGAAGAAAAAAATAGTTCTAAAATGAAATGTATTTTTAGAATATAATTATATTGAATATAGTGCAGTAGAAGTGGCAAAAAGTTACAGACAATTACAAATTGGAAAAGAATTAAAAAAACAAACTTTTATATTACAGACAATTACAAATTGGAAAAGAATTAAAAAACATTCATATCCAATTGTATAGAGAAATAAAAAATAAGATTACAAAGTCAAGTCAGCTATAGTGGCAAGCCCTATAAAAAAAGAGGTCGGTGTAGTCCCGTGTTTCTACGGAGAGACACGGCTGAGTGTGGAATGGGTGGATGTCTGGGTTTGTACGTCTGTGTACTGTGTTGGCACGTTAAATTGGTCCAAATTGGACTGTTTACCCAGACATTTTGGACCGTAAATGGACCGGGTTTTGCTGCACTTTACTAAACCAAAACTTACGGGTTTTGGCACTGGTAATTACATGCAAAATAACGTAATAAAAACATGCACGGTATATGACACGTGCATTGGGTGGCACGTATGTAAAACGTAATATACGTGCCATCCTGTCACGTTTTGGTTCGTGTTTATGTGCCACATGAAATATGCCTATCCAGACAACCTCGAGCCAACCCATACCAACACCCGGTCCACTTTTCTTATAGGGAAGTCTGATCCATATAGGTAAATAAAGAATTCTATTATAATACTCAGTGTACTAAAACTAAAAATTTCAAAATTTTAGGTTTAAAAATCCAAATTCTTTATACAATTCCAATAGATTTATTTCAATTATTAAACAAGAAGAGCTTCTTAAAGTGCTAGCAAATATTAAAAATTGCAAGACCTTATTAAAGTTCTCAAAGCATTTGGGATAGTTAAAGTATATATATTTTTTTGACAGGTTACTAAATTTTATTGTTTTCTATAAACTAAATAGAAATGGTCTAAGAACACATTAAAAATAGTAAATATAAAAAATAAAAAACTTATTAAATAAAATAATTAACTAGCAGAATCACTCTTCTTAAACAAATATGTTTACATTGGACTTATTATTTAGATTCTGAATATTAATTATAAAACTGGCCCTGTCACTATCATATAGGAGAGCTTGGTACTTTCATGCCAAGTTAACTCCGATGGTTGACGTTAAAAGGTCACATGAATTTGACAGTAATTTATGGATCACGGATATTTATGATTTATTAGGCATTTATTTAAAAAGAATGTATATTTATTTAAGGATGGTTTTGGAGAGCATACATTAGGTACATAATATATATGATGAACAAATGGTGAGGCCAACCCTTCATATGCATTCTCATTTCTTATGATGCCTACGCTAAGATCATGATATATATACTACTAATTCTGATTTCACATGCTTCCCTGCGGCAACTCCTTCTATCAAGTTTATGCAAGTGCGTAAACGTGGCTAGGGGAAATTCACATGGATAAGTCACTGAATAATGCCTAATACTAGAAAGGTAAGATTAACATGGCTATGTCGATACAATTATGGAAGGTATGTGACAACTTAAAGAAATATACAAATACGAAATTATTCGCTACAACACCACAAAATCTTGTTCGATTTTGACCAATCAAATTTCAAGATCAGCTGATCTTAAATTTGTTACTTTCAAGCACTCATATGTCTAATAGACCAACGCAATTTAAACTTAATAATTGTATTAAATTTTATATTTCTGATCTTTTAAACATAACCTTTTTTGTACGTTCCTGGTCCAGGAACGTACAAAAAAGGTTATGTTTAAAAGATCAGAAATATAAAATTTAATACAATTATTAAGTTTAAATTGCGTTGGTCTATTATAGAGGTTGGAACCGGGTTTAATAATTCGGGTTTATCACGTGAAGTTTGTGATATTTTAGAATTTATTAAAATTTAATTGGATTAAATTCTAAAATATCACAAAATTCACGTGATAAACCCGAATTATTAAAACCTCTATTCCTGGTTTTAGCGCAACAACGTTGCGCAGCTACCTTGCTTACAGAAAATCTATATAGTATTTGATCATATATAACAAAAGCCCAAACATTTTGTTCATAATACCAATTGCTTTATTAAATTTTTAAATTCTAATATGTACATGCTTGCGTATATCAGATATAGATTCTTTATTACATTCTAAAAAAATTACATCTCAATAAGTAAAAAAAAAAAAACAAAGATATCTCACAATAGTATGTAGTTAGTAAATTGTTTTTAAAATATTTTATCTAAAAAATTTATAATAAAACGAATATAATAAAACAACCTTACTTCATAAAATCATTATTATTAGATTTTCATGGATTTTTTTGAACTAAATTTTGACAGCCTAGCAATACAGAGAGACCTCTCCAAATGCACTCATAGGGACCAAACTTTTACAATGTGTATTTAGAGAACAGTAAGAAAAGTGCTTTAATGGAGGTCATACATATATCTGGGCAAGAATCCATGTGTGCATTTAAAGAGGGTGTGCATTTAGGGAGGGTGCATTTAAGGAGGTCTCTCTGTAGTATATTTTATATATTAATTTGGTTGCTATATATTTTCGTTGTAATATAAAAGTTGGTGGATTCAAGTGGATTCAACTGATATTATTATAATACGTACACTACGGCATTTGTAAGGATGGAGTTCCCCGAAATAGTATTGTAAATCATATAAAAAATTTTTAACAATTGTGTAAATTGATGGGACGGTCGTTCCAGTTGAAATTTAATTAGATTCAGGGCCCTTGTGAAGCCCAGAGTCTAGATATTAGGCCAGATACGTCTTCGTATTCGTCAACTGATACTAATTAAATAGTAATTACTATTTAATCAGTATCAATGTGCCGAATACTACATTTATTGGATGCTTCGCATCCAATAACTATATAGTATTGAATATGCGATTTAATAAAACAAATTATATAATTAATAATATTTAGTAAGTTTAGATTATAGATAAAACAGTCTAGGTTCTATTTTTGCAAAAACTATAATTGAAATAGTTTTATTCCAATAAAACTAAGGGCAATGTTTAATCTTGGATTTTCTGACAAAAAGTTTTTTCATGATGTTAAAAACTGATCCATGATAGCTAACAAAGACCAAAATAATTCGACCTTATTAATAACGAAAGATTAGTTTGCATTATAGATAAAACAGTCTAAGTTCTATCTTTGCAAAAACTATAATTTAAATAGTTTTATTCCAATAAAACCAAGGGCGATGCTTAATCTTAGATTTTCTGACAAAAATTTTTTTCACGATGGCTAACAAAGACCAAACTAATTCGACCTTGTTAATGATGAAATATCACTAATTAATACAATAGCTTTCGTCAAAATAACAGGGATCATCAACTGTATCGTCCGCAAAGGCAATTGAAAAAATGAATGATAATGATAAATAGAAAGGAAACTTAGTATATCCTTCAAGGTCATATAAATTGATAGAACATAAAAACCGTCATAATAACCAGTGGGACTCCCAAAATGTCTATTCATAAGGCCTATGGAGACTGCAGAGGCAGTTGAAAAAATGAATGATAATGATAAACAGAAAAGAAAATTAGAATAACTTCAAGGCCGCTATAAATTGATAGAACATAAAAACCATTTTCATAATCACATTTATGGCCAGGATAATTATTCATATGGACTACGGGGACTGCAGAAGTAGTTGAATAGATGATGATAATGATAAAGAGAATAACATATGCACGCAGTTTCATAATAAATTTTTCAGAACAAATTGACTGATTAGAATAAGTCAAGCTTATTAGCTTACTGTGAACAAATTAATAAAATTATAATATAGAATGATATAAGGCACTATTCAAATTGAATTGATTAATGGTGTAAGTCGATTTTAAAGTAAGTAAGATCACAGTAATAAATTGCTATATAGTGACTGAGTTAAAGAAAAACTTTTAATGTAATTTTTTAGTGTTTAAATAAAATTCGACAACTTATTTTACATTATTAATCTTCTATCAATGTAGAATTGAACTATTATATCTTTGTCTTGCAAATGTTATATGACTATGACTAAATGAGTTAAACTTCCATGTGATTGAGTTAAAGAAAAAATCTTTTAATTAATTCTTTAGTGTTTAAATAAAATTCGACAACTTATTTTACATTATTAATCTTCTACCAATGTAGAATTGAACTATTATATCTTTGTCTTGCAAATGTTATATGACTATGACAGAATGAGTTAAAACATCCATTGAAATGTTTATCCTGCATTATTATTTAAAAAAAAATATTGAGAAAATGCATGATTCTATATAAAAACTTTTAATTAAAATAAAAATCTTTTTTTTAAGAAGAGTTTAAAATAATAGAAACTTTAACAATGTAAGACTTAATCCATAATTAGAACTTTACAAAGGATGTATAAAATAATTTTGGCGCTATTTAATCAAGCACTTCTATGTTTACTTAATATAAAAAAATATAAATAGATTTTTATTTTTTTATATGAAAATAACTTCCGCATTAGTTATTATTCTGAAATACACTAACTTGTATATACGAGTCTATTGTTACAAACAATTTGTAAAATAATGAATTCTAACTGTGTGATAACAAATAATCTACGTGATTGGTCAAAATCTTGACAGCCATCAAAATCCTGGCAAAAATCGACCAGAACTACGGCAAATGCGGGTCAATTTGCAGGGATTGACCTTGTCGGGATTTAGTTTGCTAGGATTTTGACATTTACACTATCATGTCGCTTTATGTATTGCCAATATATAATATATTCCTGAATAAAAACATACTCATTAAAATCTGACTTGACAAAAATCATATTAACATGATTGCAAGGTCTCTAGTTATTTAATTTTATATATCCACTATAAAATTAAATTCATATAAATAATCAAAAATTAAATCATTCATGTTAATTAACAGTTAATAAACATGTAAATAATGTGCGGAAAAATAATAATTCAAAAATTATTATCAGTTTGCCAATTGTAAAAGTTTAATATTTATTTAACTAAATAATCATCAGCATTGAATATTATTATTTATATAAACATTGAAATACCACTTTATAAATTCCTGAAAGAATTTTATATGCCAATATGATTGCATTAGATATTAAGGTTAATTGCGGAATAATATTGAAAGATATTGTTCTCATTTTAAACAAAATCTTTTTTTTTTTTTTGAATAATAAAATTAACGTTAGATTGTAAAATTTTAATAACTCATCTTTTTTATTTAAATAAAATACTAACCTGGATAACAAATTGTGGAATACCAACAATCATACCCAATATTCCAACCCAGAAAATTGTATTTTCAGCAGTCTTTGAAAAAGTTGTGCTGAATATTTTCAACATTCCAAATTTTGAAGACAAAACACATAGAGCCTCAATATGTCCTGCTGATATGATAGTGACCAATGGAAGAAGAAATCCATATTCTGAGAACCATTTGCTAAATTTTAGATTTTGACCAATCTCATAAACAATAATCAAGAATGATGATATTATATTTATTGAGATTGAAAGCATGAGGATTACCATACTGCAATCAAGTAGAAAAAAATATAAATGCGAAATTGGTTATAGAATGTAAAATTTATTAACAGTTAAAATAAGAATACAGTATAATAGTAATAATGAACCTTGGTAACCATAACTCTGGAACTTTATAAGCATCATTAATGACAAATGAAATTCGTAATCCCAAATCAGCAATGATAATAATTAATTTAAACATTGCAAAATTATCTGCCTAAATATAATGCTAAAATTAATTTATAATTTATATTTAAATAAAATTGCAAATAAAATAAATACCTCTTTAAATTTCCATGAAAACAAAATATATAAGATGACCAAAGCAATCAACACAATAATGATAATTGTAGTCAATACCAAATAATCTCTCAAGAACAATCCTTTATAAAGGAGAAGACATTTTAAAATTGTGAAATAAGGAAATAAGAAATTATAATTTAAACGTCCCAATTTGCAAACTCACGAGCAATAATCATGGGATAGTTCTCATCAATTAATGATGTCGTATTATAGTCCATTAAAGCACTATATTTCTTATATTTCAACAAAGTGTTGAAATCTTGAAATATATTAGATGCACCTTTCTTTGACAAATCTGTGGTGTCTTTAATGTTAAAAAAAAGTAATATTTGCATAGTTTCTGTAGATATGTCTTTTTCAAATCCATTTATAGGTGTTAATCTGCTGTCTTCAACAGGAATTATATAAGAAAGTTCGGTGGCCATTTGCTCGTTAAATTTTAGTTGATCAACTGAACTAAGAGAAAGATAATGACTAGATCCATCAGGTGATAGACGGATAATACATGTTATTGTGCCTAAATTATAGTACTTATGGTTAGGAATTAAATTTTGTATAATTGACACTAAGAATATCAATTATAATAATAAACTAGAGCATTACCTGAATAAACATATTGCTTAATTTCTAAAATAAGGAATAAAATGATAAATATAATTTTAAATGCAATTTTAATATATAAATTTAAATATAATCTATACAACCTGTGACTAAAGTCCATAAGTCTTCATCAATTCCCACAAGAGCTTCATCTGAGTCACTACGTCTCACAAAATTATTCTCAACAACCACGTAATAAAAACTATTAGGTTCATTAAAAGTACTAGGTAGTACATCTACTATAATGGTTTTATTATCATTTGGATCCATCCGACAAAATTGATTTGGCGAATTACCTTGAAATCGTTGACGCAATAAATCATATTGTGATCCATTTATACGTTGGTATATTGAAATGGTTGAACTTGAAAGAATTACAGGATAAATGAATGATAAATAGAGTTGTTTTGTGAATTCATTTACTTTAGATCCAGATGTTGGGTTTGCTGATGCTACAATCGGGTTATTGAATTTATAATCTTTATTGAACAGAAATTATAGAAATTGGGATTTAATAAAGCGAATAAGTCATTTTCAAAGAACAAAAGATCATTCTCTAAATAATATTTTTACCTTGACCTGTAAATTTAGTTGAATCATCACATATCACACTCCAAGTGGAATTATTTTGACTTTCCACTGCCACAATTGAATTATTTCTAAGAAGAATATAAGTACTTTTATATATAGGTTCATTTAAAGGTTGTGGCAATGACCAATTTCCATAAAAATCTCCATTTTCATCGAGAATATAGCCAAAAATCAAGTTGTTTTGAGATACAATCATTAGATAACCACCGAATTGAAGGGGTTCGACACTATATCCATGATTAGAGACATTTTTCATATCCCATATTTTTGTTATCGATCTGTAATTTTTTTTAAAAAAAGTTAATAAAAATAATATACTGTACAGTGCTAACAATATTTTTTAATTACCCAGAAGAAAGATAAGATATCTTCAAGAGGATGTGTTGAATAGGTGGCAAAATTGTATTATTTTTACTATTGGTCGCATTCAATTGTGAATTCATTAATAACAAACATATATTTCCCGCTCCACTAAAATCAACTCTACATATAACTCCTTTCAATGTTAAAGATTGAATTAACGTTTGAGTACCATTTGACTTTAATATTCTTGTGGGGATTTGATATAACAAGTATGGTCCTTTTCGTGCATTTGTTTTAATATAATAAAATATTACGTATACACCGTTAGTTGTACCAATACTGATGGAATTATTATGATTAGTCGAAGAATCATCTCCTCCGTAAGCAACAGCAAATCCTTTCTCTAGCAGGTAAAAAGCTGATGTCGTTACAATCTTAATGTTTGTTTGGATTATTCCACTTCTAGCTCTTTCGATAACTTCACCGTTTTCATTTCTATTATAGATTATGTTATTACTAAGTTGTTATTTTAATGCCATGGTCCAAGGTGGTGTAAGATTTTCTCGTTATTTATTGGATATCCGTGGAATACACAGTATCCACAGATACCCATTAAAAATGACAAGAAATAATTATTATGTACTGTTCTAATTATTACCACCTTAGCTTCAATTTTATCTTTGATCCTTTATTTATCATATTTATTAATGCCAAATAATTATTCAATACATACGGAGTGCTAAAATGTACCCAGCTTATTACCGTCGTACTACAACAGTAAAATAAAAATCCGTCACTTGAACTAGATTTTGGGATTACAAACCAATAACCATTTATTCCTCCGTCGTCTATAAGAGCATCATGCAATTTTACTGTTCTGTAACATATGATATGATTATTAAAAACATTATTCTCAAATATTTATTAATGCAATTAAAATATTTTTAAATACAAAACCTTAAAATTTGTCCTTCAAAAGTAATAAAAAGTCCCATTATTGCTGAATTCTTTACATTTAAAGAATTATAAAAAACAAGCATAAGTTTCTGATTGAATCCCCACATGGTCATATAATCACGTTTAGTTCGGTTCTTCAAACAAAAATTAAAATCTGGGATTTCGTGATTTGAAATCGAAAAGAAACTAATTGACGCGTTTGGATGAATTATTCGAAGATAAATGGTATTATCCCAGCACGTTGTACTTCCATTAACTTGCATCACGGGATTTCCGAAACGTAATATTATTGTTCCATCGTTAGATTTATCTTCATCAAGAAGATCTAGACCGGATTGAGGATCTTTGTACGTGAATTGCTTTAGTTGGGTTGAAAGAGATGGTAATATTGTTAATATTACGATGATTACACGCAGGATTATGGTAATATTCATTTTTTTTTTCATTGAAAATATTCCATGCTTTTTCATACTCTCTATATATATTATACTTAATATTAATAATTTTTTCCGTTTGTTTATTTACACAATGTCTTAACAAAGACTCTGGACATTTTTAACAAAAATCTAATGTTTCAAGGTTCTTAATAGGAATAGGGGGCTTTTGCTTATATGATGGCAACGAAAGTCAAACATTGCATATAACGACTGTTTAAAATTTTGTTATTTTAAATAAAAGCATAATTAAGTAGCAGGCTCTTCTGCCTAGTAAGAACTATTTTTACATTTGTCTCTTAAAAATTTTTTCCCTTAAATTTTCTTAAACGCCCCTGTCTTATTATAAACGCCATCACACATTTCGACATTTCTTAATATTGCACATCCTCGATTTTTACGGGGCTATACCAAATTTCCAGGTCGGAATGCGTCAGATCTAGGTAGGCATTTAGTCTAGTTGTTAGCAGGTTCTATAGCAAAATTATCACCTGGGCATTTTTTACTTAAATGAATGGATATGATTTATTAGTAAAATTTTTTATGATCTTGAGGCAAAATTGATCAATTCCGATCCAGCGACCATGATTCCGATGCACTCCGACTGATCCCGCCCCGGATTTTTGGGACCCTGTATGAGTTGTGCCACCTCATTTAATCCAAAATCGGCGACCGTATTTTAGTAAAACTGAAAATTAATTTTGCGATTGCCTTAACGTTAAACTAAAGGTAAATTACATAATATAAATAAAAGATGCCAATGTTTTTTTGACTTATTGTTAAGGGTCAAAAGTGATATACAGTATGTACGTACGTGTGTACTTGTACGTTGTGAGAGGGAGAAGAATCCCTAAATATCACCACTATACACTACTAAACTAACCAAAATCAACTCTACCACTCTATCCAAACCCTAATAACAGTAAGGCTTCGATTGAGGCGTGGTGCGAGTAACTAGGGTCGAAATAGAGCTCTAGATTACGTCACGAGACGCTAATAGGTCACAGGATTTGGACTTTTATTCGAATTTCACGTATCGGGGGTTATAAGTTTATACAATAACAGTTTATTCAATTATATATCGGGATAATCACTAGAGCTAACACTTCTACTCTAATTTCGAAGGTTATCGCTCTACAACGTTGTACTTCTAAAGCTTTTAAACTCAACTCAGTTATTTTTTATTTGGAGGTGAGCTCGAGGCTCTTATATACTTTTAATTACAGACTAAAAAAAACAATACAAAAGATTCTTTTTAATCTTTTGAATATTTTACATCTTATGGATCGTTTTAATCTTTTGAATCTTTTGAAATGATTCAAAAGAATCGTGATCGACAATCCTCCATAATACTTACAAAAATAGCAAATATCTATATAAATATAACGAGTAAAATAACTGATTAAATTTGATGTCGTTTGACATTATCAAATAGTTGGTAATGGTTAATTATTTATCAATTAATCTTAAATTTGTAGGCTATATATTTTTACATTTATTAAAAGCGTTAAATATTCAGATTAGTTGCAATAAAACCAAATAAATCAAAACAACGCGTAATAACTGATTAAAAATTTGATGCCGTTGGACATTATCAAGTAATTAGTAATAACTAATTATTTATCAATTAATCTTAAATATGTAAGCTATAAATTTTTATATTTAACAATTAAATTTTATATTAATTTCACATATTACAATAATTTTATTTTATTATAATTGTAATAAAATTGTTCAAATATATTAATTTTACAGTATATTCTATAAGAAATTTTTATTCATTCACTTAAATAAGTTCCAAAGTAAACATTCAATTGTGACATACAGTAAATGATTTTACAGTACATGATAATATATAAATTGTACCCGGGCACAATATATATATATTGTATCCTTTTCCGTCATTTTATTCCTCTTGTAAAATCGAAAAGGAGTGTCATGTTGCTATCATAGGTTACTATAAAATTATATTCCAGAACTTACTTATTATTCCAGTGGCATTTAGAATGCTATTAAGGTAGAGTTAGTTTATATCAAAATATTATTTATCATGAGTTTTGGTAAAAAATTCTGTGTCCCTACTCTGGTACAGCATTGAATTGAATTGAGTTAGTTTGAATTTGATTTAACATAATTTTTGTCATGATGTTTTGTAAAAATTTTGTTACACCAATTTGATGTCACACATGAGTTATAGTTTGTATTAGAATTACTGTGAAAAAATCCTGCCACAGAGCTTACTCACCACTCTTGATAACATACAGTACATGATTTAGTTTGCATCGAAATTATTGTAAAAAAATTCTATTATATAACTTACATGCTATTCAATGACACATTATGCAATTATAGTTAAATTAGTTAGTATTAGGATTATCATGTTTTTTATTGTGTGTTAACTATAAATTATTGTTACAGTATTTACTTGCTATTCTGGTAATATATAGCATGTAGTTAAAATTGAGTTTGTTTACATTATTGTAGTTTCTATTGAGAGTTACTATAAAAAACTCCATTATAGTATTTACTATTCTGGTAATACACAATATGTAGATAATTTGTATTAAAATTATTATGTTTTTTTAGTGTGGGTTATTGTAAAAAAATTGGTATAGAACTTACTCACTATGCACAGTAACTGTTTAAGGGTGAGGTAGTTTGTATTAGAATTAACCTAAATTTTCAACATGAATTACTGTAAAAAATTCTCTTATAGAACTTGCACTTAGTAATACACAGTATGTGGTTGACTTAGTTTGAATTAGAATTATCATGATTTCTATCGTGATTTACTATAAAAAATTATATTCGCTATTCTAGTGACACATACAGTAGTATATGGTGTTTGTATTGAAATTATCATGATTTCTATTGTGAATTACTATTAAAAAATTTCAGTTATAGAACTTACTTTCCAGTAACACATAATATGAGTTAGTTTGCATTAGAATTATTGGTAACTGTAAAAAATTATTACAAAACTTACTTGCTATTCCAGTGACACACAGTAAGTAGTTAAAGTTAAGTTAGCTTGTATTAGAATTATCGCGATTTCTAATATGAATTAGTGTAAACAATTCTGTTATAAAATTTGTTATTCTAGTAACACATAGCTGTAGTTGGGTTAGTTTACATTTAAATTATTATGAATTCTATCATAAGTTAATACAAAAATTGTTATAGAACTTATTATTTCAATAACACACAATATGTGATTAAGGTGAGTTAGTTTGCTTTATAAAAAAAGGTTTGTAACAGAGCTTATTCATTATTTTAGTGACACTATAGTTAAGTTAATTTGTATTGGAATTATTGTGATTTATTTTATAAGTTAATATAAAGAAATTATTACAGAACTTAACTCTCTATTATTGTGACACATAAATATGGTTAAGGTTGGCAATAAAATTATCATGATTTCTATCATAATTTCTATCATGAATTACTGTAAAAATTCTGTTATAGAGCTTCCAGTGACACACAGTATGAGGTTGAGTTAGTTTGTATTAGAATTATTATGATTTCTGCTCTAAAAAATTGTTACAGAACCTACTACAGTCAGACCTCTATAATTGCACCCTTTATAAATGTACACAAAATTCCCTCTATAGATATTATACTTGCCGCAAAAACTACTTGTTCCAAATCCCAAATCCCAATTTTATAATGTTTGGGATTGGGATTTGGAATTTTGGAATTTGGGCTTTGGAACAATTTTACTATGTTTGGGATTTGGGTGGGATTTTGGGAGTTTATAGTTGGGTGGTATGTATAATAGATATACACCCTCTCTAAATAAACATTTTATTTTGGTATACATGGTATGTAGTTAAGGTTTAGTTGGCTTGTACTGGAATTATTGTGATTTCTATGTGTATCATAAAAAATTCTACTACAGAACTTGCTATTCTGATGACACATAGTTTGCATTGGAATTATTTTTATTCTATCATGACATACAGTGCTATAAAAAGCTCAGTTACATAATATACAATGTAGTTAAGATTGTGTTAATTTGCATTGGAATTATTGTGATTTCTATTGTGAGTTACTGTAAAAAATTCGGTTACAGAACTTACTCACTGTAGTTATGGTTAAGTTAATTTGTATAGAGTTACCATGATTATGTCACAAGTTACTGTTAAAAATTCTGACAACAGTATGTGATTAATTTTGAGTTAGTCTGCTTTGAAGTTATCATGAACTCTATCATGAGCTATTATAAACAAATTTTGTTACTTGCTATTCCAGACAAATAAATGTCAGGGAAAAAATTTTAAGGAAAAGACAAATTGCACTATTTTTCAAAAATGGCCATTAGAGTAAATTTATCAGGTACACAGTATTATGGTAATAGATAGAAACAGTAATAAATTTCTTAAATTTGAGTTGAAGATGATCAATGCTAGAAATGTAGATTATGCTATTAAATGCAAAAAGAAAGTGGCAATGCTATTGATGAATGACACAGGTTGATGAGTCGAACTAAAAAACTATAGTATTTGAATTTGAATATTTTATTGATGATCTTCCAAGTTTTCATCGATCTTAACAATTATTAACAATTATTAATGTTGATCGAACTAATATAAAAAAAAAAAGGTGATCATTTCCTTCGAACAAACAGATATTGAAATACAATGGCTGATGATTTAATCTACAGATTGGTAACAAATGATGGATAACACCAGTATAACACCAGTTTGGTGATTAGTGCAAATGCCAAATTATGGAAAGATCTACGTGTTTGAAGGGTCGAAGTAAAAATTGTAGTATTGGATATCAAAAATATTGACATGACCTCGCGGGTTTCGAACTGACGACCAAGTGAATAGGAGTTAATGCCTCGCTACTTATGCCTTGCTACTTACGTCATGAAGACCAACTTGTTTTTTAAATTTTGATAATCCTTTAAAACCAACATTTAGTGTCACCAGATTGTCCAATTAAATTTCCACCTGTATATCCTGTGTATCACGTTTACAGATACTTTTAGTTTTTTTTTACTTAAATTTTTTTTCATTTTTAGTCAAAGATAATCATTATTTTTTTGTTTTCTTCACTAATTTGTTTTTTTTTTAGCTTCACTTTTTAGTTTTAATGGCGTCATTACTGCTTTCACTATTATATTATTTTTCTAGCCTATGCTTATTTGACATCTTTCATGTTCTTCAGCATTTTTGGAATGGTCTTGTCAGTGTTCTTATAGGTTACTCTTGCATGTTTCTCTGGCATACTTGGAGGGTGGTCTTGTTCTTGTACATTTTTCTGGAGTTGTCTTGTGTGGTTTGTCAGTGTTATTATAAAATTCTTTTGTGTGGTTTTGTATTTTTCGGTGTTCTTATGGTGCAGTCTTGTGTATTTTCTTGCATTCCTGTAAAATGGCTTTGCATGATTCTTTTCGTGCTTTTTACTAATTATTGTTTTTTTTAAGGTTTCTTTACTAATTCTTTTTTTTTATTTTTTGGACATTCTTTTTGCATACAAGTCTTGTCTTGCCTCGTTGGGTCTGAAAACTGGTACTGGCTTTGTATTTAGACGTGGTTTTTTTCGTTTCATTTTCTTTTGCATTTTTCTTTTTGTTTGTATTAACCAGTTTTTCTTCTACATTGTGTTGTCATCGCTGTAGTCGTGTCAGTGTCATCATCTTCTAGGGTGTCTTTGCCTTTAATGGTGTTATCATTTTTTGGTACGCCGTTTACTATTTACTGGTATTGCTGTTGTAACGGTTGAATTGGAAGAGCGGTAAAACAATATAGACAATAGTGCCAATTTAAAGCTCCAACTAATTACGGGGAGGTAGGTATAAATGTATTATTTTAAAAGTCACGAGGTATAATAAGGGTAGTGCGTATAATAAGTGGAGAGCGAAGGGATGATTTAAAACTAAATCAACACAATAATACAAAGACGCTAACACCGGTGATGCTAATATAGTGGATATCAATAAAATGATATCAATAAAAATAATAACAAAGTATGGTATATATGGAAGGTGGGATCAAAATGTGTATCACAGCATCACGGTAGATCAATATTAGGTCGGATCCCGATCAGGTGATGTCCAAAAGGAGGTCGATATAGATATCTAAGATCTCCAAAAGGTGTACAGGTGTTTTAAATGAACCAGTCGATACTAGTGAAACGAAAAGAGACCGGGTTTATCAGAAAGAATGTTAAAATAAAGATTTTATTTTAGGGCAATCAGTAAACCAATAGAGGTTACATGTATAATTTTCAGATGATTTACAAGAACTCATTACACCAAATTCGAGTTATAATAATCTGATACGAAGTTACAAGTTAATTCAGTCTGTCGAATTGCGTCTCGTAGGGATTATTAAGGTTAAAGTCGAATTCAAAAGATAAGTATTTATATTTTTATTAAGAAGTTATTGTTTGAAATGGATGGAGAACTTGTGTTAAACTTTATTGAATTTAGAGGTCTTATATACATTTTATGGAGTTAGAGCGTTTACACTCTATTTTGAATGAATTCGCTTTTATTTAGGTGTATATGCTCTTTTCTACGCATATACACCCGAGTTTGAGCGTATACGCTCAGGGCGCAATTTGATAAGCCCGTGCAATCGCGTATATGCAATATTTTGAATGTTTACGCTCTTGCATGGTGTAAGCCACCAAGCCACCATCAATTTCCTTTTTAGTATAAGCGATTAATATTTACATGAAGAAAAAATTAAAAATTATATAAACTATCGTAAAAAAATGAAATTTCTATGAAAATTTAAACAGGTATGGAAGCTACTAGCAAATTTATTGTTACATTTGCCTCCCCTCATCATTAAGCCTCTGCAAAATGAGATAATTCTAAGACTTCTTTAATTTCTTGTTGAGCTAGGATATGGGCTTCACTTTGTAAAGTGGCAAAGCATTTTTTTGTAATCGCCGAAGGACGTATGGAGTGATAGCCTGGGAGACAAAAAGATATGAAGGGCCACAAACTCGGTAAAGATGATAAGTTCAGTAAGTTACGGTTAGAACATCCTGATATTTCCTAGGTAGTAATTGTTTAATTAACTTTTTCGTATCCTTATTCCAACCTTTTTCTTCCAACAGAGATCCAAGGGTGTAATAGTAAGGCAATTGATTGGGATGATGTGCGTTACTAGAAAAGAAGTGAGAACAAAAGTTGGTCATTCTTTCTTCCCAAGTTGTTCCATTAGGAGCTTCAATATTATAAGTAGTGGTTAGTTCTCTTCGAAGGTTATGAAGGAAGTCGGGGAGTTTTTCGTGCAACTGTTGAGCATCACTTTTTCATTGGAGAAGTTTAACTTCAATATTTTGCGATTGTTGCTCGGACAAGTAAAGGATATTATTGCGGGAAACAAAGTATGTTCCTTCTAATTTGTGTGGAAATTTCAGCGGTCATGATAAAAAAAAATAAAGAAGGAAAGAGGAATTTCATATCACGGTCTTGAGTTTTTATAACTTAGATTCGTGTATACTGTAAGGGGGTCTTACAATATTTGTGTCTTGGCCAATATCGTGATAACCGGTTTCCATGGAATTTGATCTTGAGCACGTAGCCATCGATCGTCCTTAGATTGTACAACCCGAAGGGTAATACGTTATGTAAATAATAGGGCCCCGTATTTTTAAGTTCTAATTTTGTACTGTGCGACCTTTCCATTTCTATTTTATATAAAAGGACTTGATCTCCAATTTCATATGATTCAATTTTATTTCTTTTTTCGTAATACCTTTTCTGCTTGTCTTGCATTTTACTAATTTTTTTAGCAGCAGTTTGTCGGGCTGCCTCTAACTCTCCTAATAATTTTTCTATTCTTCTAAATAGTTGAGCTTGTAATTCTTCTTCGTTCCCAGGACAGGTTTGGGGAGGTAAGACTGATTTCAATAGGAAGTGTGGTGGATTGACCGTAAAGTAAGAAAAAGGTTCATAACCCATAGTACAATGGGGAATAGTCCGGTAAGCTAACAAGGCAGGTGGTACACATTCATACCATTCCTTCCCAAAATGATTTATACATTTGTTTAAAACTCCACAAAGAGTTTTGTTAAACCGCTCTACCAACCCATTGGTCTGTGGGTAGTAGGCCATGGACGTACTATGCACAACCGCCATTTCTTTACAAAGAGCGTCAACTACTCTGTTGCAGAAATGAGATCCTTGGTCGGACAAGATTTCTTTGGGAGCTCCGTGGCGGCAAATCAAGTCTTCAAAAATAAATTCTGCCACACTTTCAGCATCAGCCTTTTCTAAAGCACAAGCTTCCGGCCATTTAGAAAGATATTCGGTAGCTACGACGATATACCTTTTTTTAGTAGTAGTGACTGGAAGAGGACCTACTATATCAATTCTGATACAGTCGAATAACTTTTGGATATAGTGGTTCTTTGGTATAAGGTTTCTTCGTCTTTTGACAAATCTCACAGGTTTGTATATACATTTTTATATTATTGCCCATTTGTGGCAAATAATATCTTTTTGCAATTCGCTGATAAGTAGCATAAAACCCAAAGTGTCCTGCAAGAGGATCATCATGCATGCTAAAAAGGACGGCTTTGGTTTCACCTCGTTTTAGGACCTGTTGGGGTTGCAACAATTGGTGGGAGTTATTCTTATACAATAACCTATCGACTACAAAATAGTGGCGAGTTTTATGTTTTAAAAGTTGGTTTTCTTGGGTTGTAAACTGGACTACTTTGGTCAGATACCGGGGGTAAAGTTTATAAGTATCAGGATCCATTTTTTTTTGATAAAGAGGTTTTAGGATTCTTCGTTCACTTAGAAGAAAAGGATAAGGGATATTTGGAATCAATGCCAGGACACCATACCTGTGCTGGATTAACGGATTTACTACTGCGAAAGTACTTTAAAAAAATTTTTTTTTTAATCGTTTGTGTTTATAAATATTAGGTTACTAATTTAACTATTAGGGGTTTTATAGGGTTAGGCGATTTCAATACGGGTTTCTATTTAAATTTTTGATAGACTGTCGAAATTATTATGCTGTTTGCCGGGACGGTGAATTGTCGTGAAGGAATATTCCATTAAAGTCATTACCCACCGCGCAAGTCGATCTTGAGGTAATTTAATTTCAAAAAGATATTTTAGGCCGGAATGGTCCGTGTATAATATAAACTGGGCACCATGAAGATAGGGCCGAAAATATCCCACGGCCCACACTACGGCAAGGCATTCTTTTTCGGTAACAGTATATTTCTTTTCTCTTTTGATAGACTTCGACTGGCGTAATATATAACCTGTTCATCTCCTTTATCGTTTTTCTGGGACAAAATTGCCCCGAGAGCGACGTCAGAAGCATCAGTGAAGAGGATGAAAGTTTTAAAAAGTCGGGGTAAGCAAGAACAGGAGCCGTAATTAATTTTTCTTTTAGACACTCGAAAGCGTGTTGCTGGTTTTGGGTCCATTCATAATGAACATTTTTTTTTAAGAGCTGATTGAGGGGAGTGGCAATTTGAGTAAAGTTTCAGATAAATTTTTTATAATAGGAGGCTAATCCTAGAAAGCCCCTTAACTGCCTTAAATTTTGAGAGATAGGAAATTTTTCACGGTTTCTACTTTGGTCGGATCTGTGGATACTCCTTTCTTCCCCACCACATGACCTAAGAACCTAAGCTCTCGACGACCAAAAAAACATTTGGTTGGCTTTAAGGTAAGTCCTGCAACTCTGAGCCGTTCAAAGACTAATTGTAAATGATGGAGGTGTTCCTCAAATGTTTTTGAAAATACACTAATATCATCTAAATATACTACGATGCAGTCTCAGATTAAGTCTTGAAAGAGATAATCTATAAGGCGTTGAAAGGTAGCCAGAGCATTTGTCAATCTGAAGGGCATAACATGAAACAGGCATACCCTATAGGTAGTAGTAAAAGCAGTTTTGAGTTTATCTGCATCTTCTACCTCGACCTGCCAGTAACCACTGGCCAGGTCAAGGGAACTATACCACGAAGATCTATTTAGTGCATCCAACAGATCTTGTATTCGAGGTAAGGGATAGTTATCTTTCTGAGTTACGGAATTCAGTTTCTGGTAATCTATGCAAAATCGGGTTTGTCCATCTTTTTTTGGAACTAGGACTGCCGGAGACGTCCAAGGGCTTTTTACAGGTTGTATAAGACCTTCCTTCAGCATTCAGTCAATTTCGGTCTTAATAATTTTCTTCTCTGCTAGGGAGTACTGGCAGGGGTTATGCTTAATTGGCAAGGCATTGCCAGTATTAATATGGTGCTTAATTAAATTAGTTCGGTCTAAATCTTTTTCCTCTCATGCAAATAAAGTCACATTTTGCTTTAAGAACCATAAAAGTTGCTGATATTGGTGTTCTTGCAATTCACCCAGATTATAAATATCTTTTCCATTATTAGTTTTCTCCTCATAATAATAGTCGAGAATATTTCTAATAGGTTCATCTTCTTCTATTAAGTTAGATATAGTTGCTACGTGCCCACGAGGGTCCCCCTTAGCACCATCTTCTTGGAGATAGGCATTTCCAGCAAGGTCATAAGAACTCTTAACAAGTGGACATCGGAACTGTGCCTTTTGTAGTTTTAGTTGCCTTCTTATCTCATCAATAGTTTTATCATTATTGGAATCATTTTCTCCAAAAGTATATGCAATCGTTTTATTCCCCCAAGTAGTCTCATACCACTCAGGGTCAGAGTCGCGAGACTCGCTATCGTTATTCCCATAAAAGATTGAAGGGGAAATACGATCAGACATAGCAAGAAAAGGGGAGATTATTTTGTTACGGCGAAAGCAGGGTCTATTAACGTGGAGAGTTTCTTGTTTTGAAAAAGAGTCTTCTCCTGTGGACAAGGAATCGGGAACATAACATACTAATAGAGGTAAGTTATTTTCGTTCAAAAGAGGGGTTATTTCTTTCTGCTTATAATGTGAAGGTACAGGGGGAAAAGTAGGGTTATTAATTCTAAATTGTTTTTCTTGTACCGCTGAGTCCGAGAAAACCTGGGAAGAACTCGTAACCATCGGTGGAGTTACGAAAGTGAAAGCAGATAGAATTTGGGCAGCGAAATTATGGCTATTGTTATTATTGTTAAATTATACTTCAGAAAGAGTAGCCACCATCGCAGGGGTCGAAGAAGTTACTTCAGGAGAAGTAGTTGTTTTATTAGTCACATTCCTATAAGAACCACCCACTTGAGCCCGCATTAAAGCAACCTGCGGTTCAAGGTTTCAGAAGGGATTTATTCGATTGGGGATGGTAGGTTCATTATGGTTCTCATCTTCTATACCCAAATAATTATAGATACGGTCTTCTAATTCTTCTTTGTCATACTCATCACTTTCACTGGAGTCATATTCGGACTCTTCACTTTCCTCTAGGGATCGAATTTTGTAGGTTGATTCTTTCCCAAGGGATCATGGGTAAGTGTTCGAAATTCCACAGAAGTCACTATTTCCTTTCCGTTCCAGGTAAGCATCATTTCAGAGGTCGTCTAGTCGATTTTGGCTTGGACTTTAGATAAGCAATCATTTCCTACTATAGCGCTATAAGAATTGGCATTAGTGACTACCACATCTACCGGAATCTCAACCCCTCCGACAACGAAAAGGAAATCAGAAATTTCACCTAAAGGCCGCTTGCTTTCTCCATGTACATTTACCATATTAATGGTAGAGGGCTGCTCAACCTTAATACCTAAGCCGCATAATCGGTGTGAAGAAACAACACTTCCCGAGGATCCACTGTCTACTATCAAAGGTATAGTTTCTCCTAACACAACAGCATCACAATATAGGGCAGTGGATTTGGTGTTTGGGGTAACATTAATATTAACCTTTAACTTTCTTTTTATAGAAACCTTTTTCCGCTGCAGGCTTCGATTCAACTTGACACGCAAAACGGAACGATCTGAAGAAGTTGCCCGAAAGTGATATTAGCCATTTTATCTCTTAAATCAGTGATAATAGAGTATGGAGGGACCAGTGAAAAAATTTGCGGCATCTCGTCTTCAGGAACTCTTTGCCTTGTCACAGGAGCCCGCTTAGGTTTAGTGGAAGCAGTTTTAGATGAGTTTTCAACCTTCTTAACTTCTTTCTCTTTACTTATTTCTTTTTCCTGCTGTAATAATTGTTCTAATGTTTCTTCCTCTCCTGATTCCAGGTCACCATCTTCTCCTCGGCGGCGTTTGGTTTGATGTGTAGTACAAGATAGCACCTCCTCATGAGACACTACAGCAAATAGCAGCACGTCCTCAACCGGGATATCAAGGTACGTAAGTTGGTTATAAGCTATATTATTTTGAGATTCAGAATTGCCGTGGGTATTTGGTTGACCACCAAAGGAATTTAAATTGGTGGCCATAGCAAGAAGAGCTTGCAAAGCCTCTTGTGCCTGCATTTCTGTACCCTCAGACAAGGGTATATAGGCATTACTATTGTTCGCAATACCAGGGCCACTAGGCGCAGTCTAATTTGAAGGACCCATATGAGGATGAGTAGACGTAGATGAGGCCACTGGTGGTCCAGGATGGTAAGTTTGTTCACCTGGAATATAATTTTGCGGAATATTTGTAGGTATCGGGTTAAACGAGACTTGGGTACGGCAATTTCGGCTTATATGACCTGCTTTCCCACATTTATAACAAATAATCCTTGGAGAATTTCTGGAGGTAGGTGGTCTCCTATCTTGCAGTTGTACTAACATTTTATTAACAGCTTTTGTTAATTTTTCTATAGCAGAATCGTGCATGGAGGCAGAAGAAATAGGTCTGGTAATTGAGAACTGAGAAGAATACAGAGCATTGACGGGAGTGAAAATTTGTCTACACACTCCTTCATATGCCTTGGCACGCTCTTATGCTACTTGTAACATATTGGGAGTAGAAGGAGCAACAGCAAGAACTATTTCAGGGTGTAACTCATTGAGAAAGATTTGTGCGCAGGCGATCTCCGGATATGGTTGATTTACAAATTCTACACGACGCAAAAGCTCTTGGATTGCGGTATAATAGGTATCTACATCTTCATTGAGTTGTTGTTTGTGGATAGCTAACTGCGCAAACCATTTGCCCTCTAATGTAGGAGTCCGAAACTGGGTAATAAAATTAGGACGAAAGCTTCTATTGGGTTGAGCTATATCATTCCAAGCATTAATATGATTAGGCTGGCCTTGATTCGTAGCCCACCAAGTAGCTGCGGCTCCTTTCAAATGCGGGACAACAATAGGAATTCGACGATTATCATTAATTAAATTAGTGGCAAAAGCTTTCTCTACTTCATCGAGCCAGGTAAGGGGGTCCTGGTCACCACCCAAAAAGTCAGTGTAAGAAACCAGACTAAGTTCCCTATTAGGAGCATTATAATTAATTTGAGGTGCGGGTGCCACCTGCATTTGCTGAATTAATTGATCAATTTGAGCAGCAAGATTATCCAAAGCATTTGGCTGTTGAGGTACGAGAGGTAAATTGGGCGGCTGTTGAGGCTGTTGAACTTGGACCTGAATGTGGTTGTTGAGGTGGGTTAGGTTGCTGCGGTGGATTAGGCTGCTGCGGCAGATTTGCCGGGTTAGGCCGTTGAGCCAGATTTGGTAGCTGTGAAGGGTTTATAGGCTGCGGAATTTGACCACGTTGAACCATAATTTTTTATTCCGAGAAAAGTTTATAATTTATAAAGTTTTCGAATTTTATATAATGAAGAACTAATATAAATATTTTTATTTGAAGAAAGGTCAGGTGGTTGATTTCCAATCCATACAATCGGCACCAAATGTAACGGTTGAATTGGGAGAGCGGTAAAACAATATAGACAATAGTGCCAATTTAAAGCTCCAACTAATTACGGGGAGGTAGGTATAAATGTATTATTTTAAAAGTCACGAGGTATAATAAGGGTAGTGCGTATAATAAGTGGGGAGCGAAGGGATGATTTAAAACTGAATCAACACAATAATACAAAGACGCTAACACCGGTGATGCTAATATAGAGGATATCAATAAAATGATATCAATAAAAATAATAACAAAGTATGGTATATATGGAAGGTAGGATCAAAATGTGTATCACAGAATCACGGTAGATCAATATTAGGTCGGATCCCGATCAGGTGATGTCCAAAAGGAGGTCGATATAGATATCTAAGATCTCCAAAAGGTGTACAGGTGTTTTAAATGAACCAGTCGATACTAGTGAAACGAAAAGAGACCGGGTTTATCAGAAAGAATGTTAAAATAAAGATTTTATTATAGGGCAATCGGTAAACCAATAGAGGTCACATATATAATTTTCAGATGATTTACAAGAACTCATTACACCGAATTCGAGTTATAATAATCCGATACGAAGTTACAAGTCAATTCAGTCCGTCGAATTGAGTCTCGTAAGGTAGACTAGTCGTGGCAGAAAAATTTCACTATCATGTGACTGAAGATCATTTCCGACCTGGTACGATCTATTCATAAAAATAAAATATTTTAAAATTTTAATGAAGATTTCTCGACAACTATCAGACTAAATTTAATAAAAATTTTTTTTATTTTGATTCTATAAATTCATAGAATTCAAACAAAAATAAGTTCATTGAATTTAGTCATATGGTTGCCAAGATATCTTCGCTCAAAGTTAGAGAAAAATCAAAACGTCTATCAAAATAAAAGCTGCGCCAAAGTTTTTTTAAAACTTTGAGTAAAAATATCTTGACAACTACCAGACTAAATTTGATAAACGTTTTTTTATTTTAATTCTATACATTTATAGAATTCAAATAAAAAAAGTTCACTGAATTTGATTGGACGGTTGTCAAGATATCGTTGCTCAAAGTTTT
>QKWP01000321.1:55706-74920 GCA_003550325.1 Gigaspora rosea
GATGAACTTTTTTTTATTTGAATTCTATAAATTTATAGAATTAAAATAAAAAAACGTTCATCAAATTTAGTCTGGTAGTTGTCAAGATATCTTTGCTCAAAGTTTTAAAAAAACTTTTGCGCAGCTTTTATTTTGATAGACGTTTTGATTTTTCTCTAACTTTGAGCAAAGATATCTTGGCAATCATATGACTAAATTCAATGAACTTCTTTTGTTTGAATTCTATGAATTTATGGAATCAAAATAAAAAAAAATTTTATTAAATTTAGTCCGATAGTTGTCGAGAAATCTTCATTAAAATTTTAATTTTTATGAATAGATCGTACCAGGTCGGAAATGATCTTCGGTCACGTGATAGTGAAATTTTTCTGCCACGACTAGCCTACCTAGTCTCGTAGGGTTATTAAGGTTAAAGTCGAATTCAAGAGATAAGTATTTGATATTTTTTTTAAGAAGTTATTGTTTGAAATGGATAGAGAACTTGTGTTAAACTTTATTGAATTTAGAGGTCTTATATACATTTTATGGAGTTAGAGCGTTTACGCTCTATTTTGAACGAATTCGCTTTTATTTAGGTGTATACGCTCTTTTCTATGCGTATACACCCGAGTTTGAGCGTATACGCTCAGGGCGCAATTTGATAAGCCCGTGCAATCACGTATACGCGATATTTTGAACGTTTACGCTCTTGCATGGTGTAAGCCACCAAGCCACCATCAATTTCCTTTTTAGTATAAGCGATTAATATTTACATGAAGAAAGAATTAAAAATTATATAAACTATCGTAAAAAATGAAATTTCTATGAAAATTTAAACAGGTATGGAAGCTACTAGCAAATTTTATTGTTACACTATTGCTCTGACAGTACCAGATTCCTGAAATTTGAAAAAACACTAATTAATTCCCCCCACATTTTACTATATATTTTCTCTGGTTGGTATACGGATCACGAATTAAAAAACAAACGTCTATCCATCACGCAATTTACCAATCAGAAGATTCAACGTAGTATTTCTGTTTCGTGAAATGATATAAATTATTGATTATTATCATACCTCATATCATAAAGTACTTGTTATTATCTTATTGGTTTACGAAATCATCTCACTATTGATGTTACGTAGTCATCTGTGTAGAAACGCAGTTGCGCAAACCAGAAGCGGGGGAATATGAAATTTAATGTTAGACTTACACGTGTTATAGATACTATTTCGTTCGGTTTTAACGAATATATTTTGGCATTGAATTTGGATATGAAAACTCTAAAATATCTTAGCAATCTCATATTAAAAATCAGAGGCGAAATACTATCAGCTGAGTTGAAATAGTTTCTACAACATGCATAGTCAGGCCTGGCGACACAGGCATTAGTCTATAACTTGTATAATTATTATTAATATAAAGTTTAAAGCGCAATTAATTTATATCAACGTATTAATAATTATAATAAACAACGAAATATTAAAACAATGTTCTTATTTAAATATGATGCAGACAAGTATTACACCGGGCGATACTAGTTCATTATTAATTTATGTTGTTTACGTTTAAAATTATTGACAAAGTAAAAAGATTTTTGCATGTAACTCAATTATGATAATTTCATAGATAATAAAGACAATTTATTAAACAGAAAATATAGGAATTAAGATTAAGCCTTTAAAATCAGAATATATATGCTATTGCATCTTAATATAATAATAATAATATGTCATTCTCTAAGAACAGATGATATTCACTAAATATTTCTTGAAAATTTGTACACTGTATATTATCACATGTCACTATAATTTATAATCAATAAATTATTTAAAAAAATAGATTTATTAGTTTAGTATTTGGTCTAAACTAATTTAACTAATGGGGTTTTAAAATTAAAAAGTCCTACTTATTTTCAAAATGCGCAACTTATTTGTTAATTTTGAAACCCCAATAGATTATGATCAAAAGTGTTATTGGATCAAAATGTTGCATAAACATGATAATTCGTGATTTAACCTTCATGAACAGATTTTTAAATAATTAAAAACAAAAGTTCTATAATTTAATTGATGCAAATTTATATATGATCAATGACTATCTTTTAAAATGTTTAGTAAGTAAATTTAACTACTAGAACATCTTTAAAATATTTTTTAAGCGACATGTAACAAATTTGAATAGTAACTAAAAAAAATGCCTAAATGATTTTATGACGCACAAACTTAGTATCTATTTATTTGATAATGCACATCTAAAAAAATAATTAATTTATAAAATTTAAAATTTGAATTCTAAAATAATGCTTTATTGTTGTTATTCATGCATGATAATTAGATTCCAATAAAACTAAGAACGACGTTTAATTTTAGATTTTCCAACGAAAATTTTTTTCCATGATTTTAAAGTCGACATCTATGATAGTTAACAAAATTCAACCTTAACACCTTTTGCCATAATAACAGGGGCGGTGATCTTCTGACTCATACGCTAATTATAATAAAAGGAAAAATTAAAATATCCTTCAAGAAATTATAAATTAATAGAACATAAGAAACTTTATTACTTACGTTTCTTTCTTCTAGCAGGTGGTTTAATGGGTGTATGTACAGGTGCATTAACGGGTGGTTTAACGGGTGTTTTAACAGCCAAAGCTGTAAGAGTCACTTTCTCTTGATGGTTGACTGTAGGAATCGGTTTCCCACGGTGTTTATTCCTATGGACAACGGGGACCGCTGATGCAGTTGAACATACGATGAAAATGATAAATAGAATAAGGTATGCACGCAATTCCATAATAATTTTTCAGAAGAAATTAGTTGATTAGAATAAGTCCAGCTTATTAGTTATTATGGAGTGCAAATAGATTATAAAGAAAGTAAGTAAAATTACAGTAATAAAAAACTATATAGTGATTAAATTAAAGAAAAAAAGTGTGCAATGTAATTCTTTAGCGTTTAAATAGAAAATTGACAAACTGATTTTATTTTATTAATTAATACTTAATCCTTTACCAATTTAATTAGCATACCAATTAGAATTAAACAATGATCCTTTGTCTTGCAAAAGTTACAAGGACTCAAAGTTTATCAGACATGTTTATTAACCAAATACATGCATTATATGAAACAAACAAATAAATCATCTAGAAAGTGTGGGTCTTTATAGAATAAAAGATCTAGTTCCGGTAAAAACCTTTTTAAAGAAGAGTTTAAAGCAATAGAAACTACAATTTTGTAAAGCCGTCCAGAATTTACTTCAAAATAAAATTTCTACAAAGAACGAACGTATTTGGCGTTTCAATAGTTAATTCGTCTGTTTCAATTAAACATGTTCTTTATAATAAAAAAAATATAAATAGAAATCTATATCCCGAATTAGAAATAATTCCGAACCATGTTGGTTTGTATGAGTCTATTATATAAGTTGCACACAATTTATAAACGCACATTCATTATTACCAATTAAAATCACGAAAAGCATTGCACGCATGTTTCTTATAATTGGAATAGTCCGGTCTGATATACCGGAGTTTAATTTTATTTGATGGATGATGCTCCCGGAAATAGCAAATAATATTGCGCCGGGAGATCACCGTAAGCAGTTGAGTTTGTGCGGCTTAGCGCTGGCCGGTGGTTTCCCGCCTGCATAACGCAGGCCGGCCGTTAATATAAACATGTGATGTGAATTGATATTCACTAGTTATAGTCATGAAAATGGCAGGTTCATTTAGCTGTGATTTATGTGCCATTGAATTGACACTGAAACGGGATATGCTCCCGGAAATAGCAATGATATTGCGCCGGGAGATAACCGTAAGCAGTTGTTTATGCGGCTTAGCGCTGGCCGGTGGTTTCCCGCCTGCATTGCATATGCAGGCCGGCCGTCAGTGTGAACGTGATATTTTTTATTTTTTATTTTTTACCTTAATATATAAGGTGTGCTTAAGTGCTTAAAACATGTGATATTGCTTATATAGCAGTTGAGTTTAACTTATACGGGGTCCCCAAAATTCCAGGTCGGGCTACGTTAGAGTGCATCGGAATCATGACGGCAGGATCGGAATCGATCAATTTTGTCCAAAGATCATAAAAAAAATTTTACTAGATCTGACGCATCCGACCCGAAATTTTGGAACCGCCCTTTAAAAATCGCTGAGTTTGTTGAGTTTGTGTAGCTTAACGCTGACCACCTGCATAATGCCGGCATATTGATATTACGAGAATGGACGGATCCTTTTGGGAGGGAGGGTTGGATCGCAAATTGTGGTCTGTCGCAGTTGAGTGAGCAATCGTTGGCGTAAGGCAGTTTGCGTTTCCCATGGATTTATCTTTGTTCTCATTGTCGTCTTTATCAAGTTAGTGATTACCGTTTATGGAAAGTTATTCAAATCATACTCACCTCCTTTGATTATCTGGACTGGACTTGTTCCGGTTGATGGTTCCACGATGCGCATCAACATGCTTAGCATCTTTTCGATCTGTTGACTTTACGTCAACTCGAATGAATTCAACTGTACGATGATCCATAATTTACATATTAAACAAGGTTAAAAATGAAATGCTAAGGGAGCTTTTAATATAATTGTATTGATTAGTAAGAAATGATTAAGTTGCGAATATAATGTTAGATAATCAAGAAGTTTGAATTATTTTTTTATATATTACAAGTGTAAGTGGGGCACTGCTAGCACCCCTTTAGTGATCATATTTATGATTTCAAAATAGTCATATGTTTATCTGGCTTAGTAATGCTGAAGGTTTGATATGAATTAGAAAGCTCATAATAAAATTTTTAAGAAGAGATCGAAGGATTTCTCAGGTATAATGTCTATTTGCTGCAAAGAATGATTTTGACAGAATGATTTTGAATATTTTATTGGTTCATTTACTAAAAAGAGTGATAATTCAATAAAAATGGTTGGAAGTTATTTTGTATTGATATAGTTATGATTTTTATAATAAGCTATAGTAAATATTCTTTTATAGAACTTATTTGCTATTCCAATAACTGTAGGATATGGTTAAGGTCATATGAGTTTGCATTAGAATTTTCATGATTTCTACTATGATATATAAAAAATTCTGTTAAGAACCTACTTGCTACTCTGGTGACCACAGATAATTAAGATTAATTTGTAATAGAATTGTTTTTTTTCTATGTGGTTAAATTTAAATTAGTTTGCATTAGAGTTATTGTAATTTCTATTATGAGCTACTATAAGAATTTTGTTTCAAAGCTTACCGTATTTTACCATGCAAGGTACCCGGGTACGATTTAATTTCACATGGTAAAAAATTTGATTTGTACCCCCAGGTACCTTGTATGGTGTAGGGTACATTATGTGGGGGTCTTTTGTAGGGGGTATGAATCAATACATAGGTACCGGTACCGTACGGTAAAAGATATCGTACTGGTATTGATTTTTTTCAATATTTTTTTTCGACTTATTGTATGTACGCTTCGTAATATGATTTAATTCTGTTAAAAAAAAATAAAAAAAGAAAATGTTTGTGAAAAAGATTTTTATGATCCTACCGGTACCAGTAGTTTATAATATTTACATCTTACCACCATGTCTTGCAAAAAAATTTTTTTTTGCAAAAAATTACGATTTTTTTCTTTTTTTGCAAGAAATTTTTGCAATTTTTTTTTTTTTTTACACCTATAAAATATCTATTAAGTTGTTTGTTTACTGGTAAGTTGCGTTTTTTTTTGAAATAAACTTTTACCTTTCTGCAATCTTAACAATGGTACTCTTAGAAAGTATTCTTACAACCAATCTTCAACAAAAACGGGTACGACATTGGACAGCCTGGGAAAAACTTTTTATTCTTTCTTACCTCGACAATGTACCAGGTGCTACTATACATGGAACAGCTAACAAATTTCAAATTGAAACCAAACAAATTCGGGATTGGAGAAATAAGCGAGAATAGCTACTATCAGCTCAACCACATATTAAACGTCTTAATACTGGTGCTAAACCACGTTATCCTAATCTTGAAGAAGAACTCGCTAAATGGGTTCAAGCTTTGCGAGCTAAATTAAATCCAGTCAGTCGTCATATGATACAAACAAAAGCAGCAACATTAGCAAAATCTACACAATATATTTCTCAATATCCTGATATCAATAAGTTTAAGTGGAGTACTAAATGGCTCGAAGGTTTTTTACGGCGCTATAATTTTAGTAACCGTCGTAAAACAACTATTGCACAAAAATTACCAGAAGAATTAGAAGCACAACGACAAGAATTTTTAAATTTTGTCCAATATCGTCGTATTCAACATGATTACCCGTTATCATTAATGGGTAATATGGATGAAACCCCTCTTGCTTTTGATATGCCGAGTAGTGTAACTGTTGATAATAAAGGAAACAAAACTATTAGTATTCGAACTTGTGGTTATGAGAAATCTTGTTTTACTGTTGTGCTCGCATGTATGGCGAATGGTGTAAAATTAACACCGATGATCATTTTTAAACTAAAAAACGTTCCGCGTCTTCATTTTCCACAAGGTGTGATCATTAGAGCTAATGAAAAGGGATGGATGAATGAAATAGAAATGAATTATTGGGTAGAAACTGTTTGGAACAATCGTACACCATGCTCTAGAAATCCACGATCATTATTAGTAATGGATTCATTTAAGGGTCATTTAGTTTCTTCTGTTAAAGATAATCTTTCTGAAAAGAACACCAATATCGCAATTATTCCTGGAGGGTTGACATCAAAAATTCAACCACTCGACGTATCGATTAATAAATCATTCAAGGCAAAGGGGCGTTTTTTTTTATTTTTATTTTTTTTTTTATTTTTTTTTTAAATATAAAATAATATTTCTTTTATCAATAGATCAGGTCTATGTACAACGAATGGATGGCACAAGAAGTAAAAGAATTAACTGCAGCTGGTCGAATTAAACGTCCTCCCTATAATCTTATTGCAGAATGGGTTAAGCGCGCATGGGACGACATCGATATTCAACTAATTAAACACTCCTTTAAGTGTTGTGGTATCTCAATTGCAACAGACGGATCAGAGGACCATTTACTTTTTGACTACGATCAAGTTGAAAATAATGAAATTAATGAACACGATCAAGTTGAAGATAATGAACACAATCAAGTTGAAGATAATGATGATATTTTTTGCGATGGTAAAAATTTGATTTCACAAATTAAATTTAATATTTTTGTTTAACGAACTCTTCCATTCTTACAAGATTCTTTGCCTCATCAATACCTCCCACCTCAACAACGACTTCCGTTACAAGATCTCCCACTTCAGCAACAAAATCCTTTATCTCAACAGCTATTTCAACTTTCGCAAGTTTTTCCGCCCAACCAATACCAACAAAACCGTTTACCTCAACAAAACCGTTTACCTCAACAAGACCTTTTACCTCAACAATATTTTTTGCCCGAGCAAAGCTTTCGATCTCGATTAGATTTTTTGCCACAAGGTTTTTTAGCCCGACAAAATTTTTTGGCTCAGGAAGAGGAAATCGAATCTTATTATCAGGATGAGGTGAAAAATTATGTAAATCAGTGGTGGGAATAACTGTAATCGCACAAATTTTTGAAGTTTAAATAAACTTACCATCTGATATTCTGCTTGTTAAACCTTGAATCGAAATCGCATATATTACATGTCTAATAACAATTGTGATGGATTAAAATGAAAACGGATTAAAATGAAATCAGACTAAATTAAATCGGATCGATTAAAATGAGATATGCGTAGTATAAAAAATTGACTGGTAAAGAGTGCCATATGCACATTTTTTTTTTTTAAAAAAAAAAAAAAATTGACTGGCCACCAAAAAAATATAAATTTTTAGGGCACATTTTTAGGGGTTATGGGTTAAGGCTAGAGGTTAGTTTTAAAGTAGTTTATATTAAACAAGTATACCGGTAAGTGGGTTTTGAGGGTTAAATAGAAACCCATCTAATAAAAGCGAGTGAAACACGCAAAAATTAAATAACGTTCATCGCTTGAGTTAAAAAATAGCAATTATAAGTGGTTATTGATTCGTACCCGGGTACCTTACAAAATACCATAACAATGACCTTGAAATATACCCAGTACAAATCAAGGGGGGTACCGATCAAAGGGGGTACCTTCCACGGTAAAATACGGTACTTGCTATTTTGGTAACTATAGTATATGGTTAAGTTTGTTTGTATAAGATACTGTGTTATAAAACCTGTTATTTTGGTACCGCAAAATTGGTTAAGGTTGAGGTAGTTTACACCTGAAATCATCTTAATTTTTATATGATTAAGGAGAGTAAGCTTATATTGAAATTTTAATTTTTATTATTACTGTTACAGCACTTGCATTCTATTTTGTATTGATTTTATAATCAAAAGTTACTATTCCATTTGATTGATTACATATCCCAATTAATAATTTTTTGTAATAAGAAATCCCTTTTAAATTTCTGAATATTTCTAAATTTATGAATACTTATTTCTAATTTCTTGGTTATCTCTTAAACTATTTGAAATTCAATGCAAATTTGCTCTAAATTTTACTATAAAAATATCTCTAATCTATTTTTTTAAAATTAATATATGTCACAGCTGATGCTGAAAATGGCTGATGCTGAAATTTTAACCTACTTTGATAAAAAATTTTAAAATTTTTTTGTAATGATTTTTTCATTTTTGTCTTATAGGATTAGAGTGAGGTTTGGGGTAGATTTGATATTTAAAGAGTATTTGTGGATTTTAGTTTTTTTTTAAGTTTAGAGGCCGTGTGCTATGGCTGGGATTTTATTATGAGTTATAGTGACGTAATATTTGTTACATGAATGAGGATACAACTAGCCAAACGTGCACTTTTGGTGCCTAATTTAAGTAGTCCGCCTGAAGGTTCTACACTAGCTGCCATACCTATAACCCAACTACGGGAATTGTCTATTTAAACCCTCTGGTTCATGGTCCTCCTATTACTACCGACGCACTACATTTAATGCAGATATTGTGGGCCACAACCCTTTTAAATTCGACGACCTAAGGGCTACTTTACCCTCACACAAGAGCCTACCGGAACAAATTTCATGTCCCATACATGTACCATTGCCCGGATTTGGTAACCGAGACTACCTGCCCTTATTAGGTTCGTTCCGATCGTAGTATCCGCCTTCTCTGGTGCATACCATAGGACCGATTTTTACTACCTCCTAACTCGGGTCTTGCCAAACGGGTTCTTGTGGGTTTTTTTCCGGTTCCCTAGATTTGCGATGTAACACATACATCATTGCGCCGCAGGCTCCTATTCAAGATAGTGGAACCAAGGTTACAGGTTTAGCACCCAACCGCTCATAAGCCACAATCACGGAACGCAGATTTAACTTCAAAACGTCGCCAGTGGGATTCGAACTGTCAACCTGCCGCTTGGGGGGTGACACCTTGACCACTTCTCTAAGGCGCCACTTTTTGTGGATTTTAGTAGGGCTTATAGTTTCAAATCAAGATCCCAAATCTCAGCATTAGCCATTTTTAGCATCAGCTGTGACAATATATTTAATTGACAATTTGTAAAAAAAGGAGAATTTCATTAATTAATAAAATACATAACCCTTAATATAAATTACATATAAAATACAAAAATTAGCATTCCTGACTATGTAAAGTTAATTTTTTATTAAGTTAACATTTTGTAGACTTCTAATAAAAGTTGTAGAGCTAGTTTTTGTGATTCTAAAGATAGCTAGATCAGTAAAATTAGGTAGGTAAATAAAAAGTTACAAGCAACTAAAATTCAAAAAATTTTATAAAAACTATAGGAATCATGATTTCTGTATTAACGTATTTTATTATATTTTATTATAAAAATTTCTCACAGTTAAAATTATCCTTCTATTGCGATTTGTCAATTAAATAAATTTTTTTTTGATAAAATTTGGAAATAAAGATTATATTTTTTTAAAATTATATTTAAATTATAGAACAAAAAATTTAATGTGCTTATAAGCCAAAAATATATAAATTTAAAAAAATTTTAACCAAAGAATAATTTATAATTTTGATAAACTCTTTAAACATAAATTTTAGATCTATAGCTTTTTAATAGAAATTATAATTTAAATAAAAAATTACAACTTTTATTATTGTAATTTTGTAATTTACTTGTAAAAAATAAGAATTGTATTTAAGTAAAAAATTTTTTATAGACAACAACATATAGAATTTTAAAATTTAAAAAAAAATTTATAATAAAAATTTTAAAATAAAAAGATTACTCTTACTGCATTTACTTGAAATTATGCACACTTGCGCATTATTTTGAGGTAATGTGTGTTATTTTGAGTACATACATGCGAGTTATTTCAGTGTAAAGGTCTAATTTCTAAAAAATTGTATATTAAATATGTGTGATGTATAAAAAACCTGTATTTCTTAATTTTATAAATAGCCTTTCTGATCTAAGTCAGATTTTTTGAATAAAAAAATTCTTATTTCTGCTTGTTATTTGAATTCATTATTTCAGCAGATTATTAATTTGGCATTTGGAATGTGCATTATATTGGGACACACATGGGCATTATTTCAAAACCAACATGCTATTTTAAAAAAATACAATTTTTGAAATAATGCCCATGTGTGTTATTTCATATAAATACAGTAAGTTTTTTATACATTTAAAAATTTTTTTAACAAAGTTGTTTGTTCAAATTTTTTAAATACTAGTATTACATTAAACATTTACTGTACCTAATATTTTCTTTATTATTATTTCAGCCCTGTTCTTTATCAGCCTCTATATTATTATATTGATCATTTTTTGTTCCCATTAAATCTTTAAACTGTCCTATATATTGTTTCCTATCTCTCTCTAAACCATAATACTTATATTCTCTCTATGTTATTACTATATATAGTTGTTTTTTGTTACTTTATATGGTCCAGTGCATAAAGATTTGTACCTCAAAAAGTTTCATAATTTTAACTCTTAGTAAAAGTTTTTATATTTTTGATTAATTATTAAAAATTTTTAATATCAAATAAAATAGGTTTTAATCTAAATTATTAATATTATTTTTATTGTTTTAATATTGTTTTGTTTTAATAATTTTGCATGTACAATTTGCTGTATTCAAAAAAAAAAGAAAACTTTTTTTAAAAAAAAATAATATTTTAAATATTTTCGCAACCAATATACAGTTCTATGAGCTTGTACTATACAAGTGCATTAATGTGCATATGGTTAAAATTTAAGCAAAATTGAATCACTAGTTGTGAAGAAATTAAGCTTTAAAGTAAGATAATTTGATTTTTTTACTATATATGCATATATATAAATTACTATAGATTACTATAGTAAATTATATAGTAAATATTGTTAAAAAAAGTTACTATTAATAAATTTTTTTATTTTATCAATAAAATAATCAAAATAATTTTATTTTTATTAATCCGGTAACCTAATAAGTATATTAAATTAAAAAAAAATCAAAAATTAATTTGTACAAAAAATATTTGAATTAGAGCTATTTGAGGTACAAATCTTTTTGCACCAGACTATATAGTTATTTTCTTTTTATTATTTATGCCTCTATATACTTGACTTATAACTATAATCAATTCTGTAATGCACAAAATACAATAGTTTTTTCTCTTGGATAATACTAAGCATTATAAACAATCAGGCATCTACTTATTATCATTAATATATTAGCCTGATAAGGAGTTAGTATAGAAGTTGTTGCTTCAGATATAAGTTTTAATTAGATAAGATATAAGAGAAAAGTTTAATTAGTATTGGTGAAGATAAAGCTTTGTTATCAACAATCGAATATTGGAAGAAATTGATTATTGTGTATATTAAGGGATTCTAAGTAGCTAATATGTATAAAAGGCTAATGTATTTGCTTTGATTTATCTTTAGGTTTTATCTGTGTGATTTCTCCTTTATAATAAAGCTATCTAAGTGATTTTTCATTATATCATATCTCTTTGATTATACAGTTAAATTTTTCTAATTGCATATTTTTTAACTTTATAGTCTCTCTAAATGCATAGCCTTGTTTGGCCCCAACTATATAACACTTCTAGATTTTTACCTTCTTAAATTCAATACCTCTCTAAATGCAAGGCTTTTTGGCTACCCACGACTATGCACTTAGAGAAGTCTGACTGTATTATATCTCTATTGTTGAATTATACTATATTATATTATTATATTGAATTATGTGCATATACAAGACATACTAATATACATATATACTAAACTTTATATTTCTATAAATTTATATACTTGTACATATATACTTAGCACATTCCTAATTATCATTTACTATCCTGAATTAAATAAAACAGCTCATTTAATTTTCAAGCTCTTCCAATCTAATAATAATACCAGTTATGTATAAAATTTTATTACTTTAATTTTTTTATCACAATTAATTAGCTAACTCCTTGTCTTATTTTTTGTTTAATTTACTGTACTTGTAATAAATTACTTTATATTGTCTTCCATTATGATATATTCTATATTATATTATTTTATTTATTATTTTATCTATTACTAGTATTACTAGATGTAGTTAAAATTGATTTAATTTGCATCAGAATGATTTCCATTGTTAGTCGCTATAAAACATTCTGTTATTATACTTGCTGTTTTAGTGATCACTGTATGTTAATAAGTTGAGATAGTTTGCATTAGTATTAATATAATTTTTATTTGAAAATTCTGTTACAGAACTTGCTATTTAGTACGTAGTAATCACAATATGTGGTTAAGGTGAGTTAGTCAAAATTATCATATAATTGCTGTCAATAATTTCATATAGTATTTAACTTCTATTCTGATAACTACAGTATAAAGTTAAAATTACATTGGAATTATCATTATTTTTTATCATGAATTACAGTAAAAAAAAAATCTTTATGGAACTTACTCACTATTTTAATGATTATAGTATATAAGTTGCATTGGGCAAACCTTTCTTACTATTCTTTTAAATATAAAAAGTACTTAGGGTGTGTTAGTTTGCATTGAGATTAACATGATTTATTCATAAGTCACAAAAAAAATTATGTTACAAAACTTTTTATTCTGATTAAATGAGTTTACATTAGCATTATCATGACTTTTATTGTTGGTTATTGTAAACAAAATTCTATTTCAGAATTTACTCATTATTCCAGTAACCTTAATTTTAGTTAATATTGGGTTAGTTTGTACTAAAATTACCATGATTTCTATTGAGTTTATAAATAATTCTTTTACAGAACTTGCTATTCTGGTGACTACAATATGTGGTTAATTTGTATTGGAATTATCATACACTCTACTGTAAATAATTTTATTACAGAAACTACTCACTATTTCGTTGTTAAGGTAAGTTAGTTAGCATTGGAATTGTTATAATTTTATCATGAATTAAAAATTCTGTTACAGAACTTACTCACTATCCAGTGACTACAATATTGGTAAAGGTGAATTTATTTGCACATAAATTACTAAAAGAATTCTGTTATAGGACTTACTGCTATTCTGATTAAGATGAAAAAAAAAAAAAAAAAAAATATTCTATAGAGAATTTTGTAAACAAAATTCTGTAGCAGAACTTATTATTCTAATGAATATAATATGTAGTTAAACTTGAGTTAGTTTGCATTAAAATTGTCATGAATCCTTTTCAGTGATTTCTATTGTTAGTACTGTAAAAGTTCTGTTGCCAAATTTATTATTATTCTTTGACACACAGCATGCAATTCACCAATGCATGTTATTAGTGTGATCTATACCTAAGTTAGTAATATCAAAGATATGTAGAACGCATAACACACAATAGTTAATTGAGTTCAATATTATTATGTAGAAGACTGTGAATGTCATAGTCAAGACATAACTTTGGACGTCTTGATTTCACAATATACAGTATTTTTTTACTATAAAGTTTGGAAGATAAAGTTTACATAGATAGCAATGCATACATCTTATTATGGAATCAAAAGTCATCGAAATTAAAAATCTTATAAATACAACCCGAATACAATTATAAAATTTTTGGCCATAATCAGAACAAACTGATAATCCTCGCGCACAATTCATATAGCGCACACTAGAATTATAAAATTTTTATACGAAAATTTTAGTCTAAAAGGAAATGTGGGGGATCACGAGTAAGAATCCAACCAATAAATAAAATGCCTAACGTTTGATAATACATGTCATTACCACTACATACTTACGTGCCATGAAACATGTCACGAATTATAATCAAAAAATCAATTTACAGAATTGGCACCATGATAAATAACCACGTTTGAGATTTCGGTCAGTACAAGAAATGAAAAATTGAACGCAGTAAACTCACGTGAGACGAATCATTGCCGTTATTTGTCAAAATAAACAAAGCAAATAATTTGCAAATATTTACTTAAAAAAATACAAAGCCCTATATTTTTTTCTCTATAAATACAACACGAATTCGATAAAAATTTTTTTGGGGAACAGCACCAGAACTGATACGTAACGCTCAAGCACTATCACAAGTACTATATAAAAATGTTGGAATAAACAATTTCCTTTTTGGATAAAATGGGCAATGTGGTGGCTCACGAGAATACACCAAAGCATTAATCTACAAATCGAAATTCGTAAGTATAAACAAAATTAGAAATAACCAGAAATTACCCGAAAATAAACATCAAGTAAAATGTTAATGTCGTTAATTAAAAAAAATTAAAACGTTAAATAGCAAATAAAAATAGAAATGGAGCACAGCCCACTTTCGGATTGTGCTAGGTCAATTTTGCCCTTCACAAAGTATGTATAAAAACGTAATGCTTAGTATTTTTTTCCGGTTTAATCTTTTCTTTTCGTATTTAATAGTTAATTAATTTAATTTTTTTTCATGTTAATTTTTTTCGTATTTTTCAATTTTAATTTTTTTTTTCATATTAATTTTTTCATACCGTACAACTCACTCTCGTTATAGTGAACTCTCATTATTATAAACAAAATTAATTATGAAAAATTTAAATACGAAAAAAATCAAATTGAAAAAAAAATTAATTTATACTTGATTTATTTCATATCATCCAATGGGACGTAAATTCGTTTTCCATGCCGCGAATCCTTACTTAAAAAAGAATTTTATTAACAACTAGCACATGAAAAGCATTACACGCATGTGACATGTGTTATAATTTGGATGCCTCTAGTCAATGAAACTAGATATTAAACTTTATTACATGATTTTTATTGAGAAACTGTAGCATACATTAGTGCGATTGATGTATAAGCTTATGCTCCCAGAAGTAGCAAATATAATTGCGCCGGGTATCACCGTCATCAGCCGAATTTGCTATGCGAAGCATTAGCCGGTGGTCTCCCACACTGCATAAAGCAGGCCGGCCTCAAATTGAAGTTCTAAGTTGTCACAAAATGGCAGGATTCTATCGTTCCAAACATATGACGAATTCTGCCTTTTTTTTTTTCCTTGAAAACACACTCTCAGACATGTTTGCTTTCTTTTTTTTTTTTACTTTTATAATTTTCTCATTACACTTGACATTGCATTACCATCATAACTCTATTCTGTATGTGCCCTTCCTCTTCCTTTTTCTCTTCTCTCCTTTTTTGCTTCTTTTGTCCCCCCTCTTTTTTTTTTTTTTTTAGTTCTGATGATGACCGAATTCCAAAGCTTTGATTCCAGCACATCACATACATTAATATGCTAATGAGCTAATGAATGATCAAACGCTTTTCGTTCAGTCTTAATTTTTTTTCCAAACAGCCATCGCTTCAATCTCATTAAAGAAAAAACTCAACCGATCATTCTTGCTTTCGACGACAGATCTAAACTTGGAAAATGAAACAATAGGTGGATCGTTTCCCATAACTTCCCTTTCAAAAATAAATATTAGTTAACAAGGAAATGCTTTCAGACATAGAAAGATTACTCTCTTCTCTATGTCTTTTTAATCATCTTTCCCACTCTACAGCAAGTTCCTTAAAAGCACTCGACGCATTTACAACAATCACGTTATAACAATTAGAACATATATACTCATCCTTGTGATCTTTATAATATGAAGCCAAGGTTCTGTTAGTTTCTGCTTTATTCAACACATTCTCGGTTATTTTTCTCCAAGTTGGCGTGGAAACACCCTTGCATATCTTCACAACGCAGCGGTTACTTGAAACTTGGGTTGCATCTACCTTCCATTTCCTATAAAATTCGCTTCTAATAAAAAACTGTCAATAACGTGATTATGTTTGATTAATTTTAAAAGAATATGGGTTATATAGAGAGGTTTCTATTGCTTTTTTTTGTTTGTCGAATGTTACTTGTAATTTTTAAAAAATCACGGGTATAAAAAGTACTTAAAAAATAAAAAATTTTTATTAAATAGGCTAAGCCACATCTAAATTTGGATTTGTCCATATCTGCATAACATGTGAAAGTGATTTTAGAAATCCTAATAATTAAAGAACCCGAAGTAGTACCGAAAGATTAGTAAGTTAAATCATGCGAACAACACAAACTATATGTGCCAATTCCTTATTCTTACAATTTCAGAATTCAGATACGTCTTACCGATGCTGCATAATCATACTATCATCAAGATCATTTATTTTGAATACAGCCAATCAAAAGCGTTAAAGCGCACAGACCCAAAATTGAATAATAAAGAAGACAATCTATAACGTCAAGTTATCTGTATTAAGAATTGCCTGTTATTTTCATTCAATGAAAAGTGACAACCTTAAAGTATTGCCTCTATGATTGATACCCAAACAATTCATATTATATTTGAAGAATAGTATATTTATGCTTTAGAGAATATTCAGCTTGTGTAAAGCACACAAAACTTGCAAATTTAATTATTAACATATAATCTAATGCTATATTATTTGACGAATATTAAGAATTTAGCAACAAGGATGCCTGTGGCATTTATACTTGTATAACTAATATCGACCGCGTGAAGTACACACAGTTTAAACTCCAGTACAACATTTCTCTACATTCATGCCAAATATATATGTTGTAATTGGAATTGATTCGGGATTTTTATATAAAATCATTATTTTAAGTAGGGATGTTATCCTGCTCCAACCGGTTAGCTTGTGCTTAAAACCGGTTGGAACTCTGTTCGGAGCACATTTAAATAAAAACCGATTTTTTGAACTCAGTTTATATAAGTGCATTAATAATTATGCTTGCATAAGTAGTTTAATAAAACCTGCTATCGCTTTACCTGCTTTTTTTTTTGTTTTTTTTTTGCATCATATCATCATTACTTTTTTTTTTCTTTAAGCGATCATATTGCTATTATTTTTTTTTCTTTTGGCGATCATATCGCTATTACTTTTTTTTTTCTTTTGGCGATCATTCATATCGCAATTACTTTTTATTAAAGCAAATACATTTAAAATATATAAATTTTTGCATTATAATGTTATTGCATCTATTCACTGTTATTTTTTTTATCCAATTTATTAATCTTCATTACAGTCAATAATACCCGCTTCATACCAAGTCTTTAAGCAGAGACTTGCGGAGGCATTTTCTTCAGACAACCTGTTACGTATTGGGTTGATTGTATTTTTTGCTTTCGAAAACATTTCTTCGCTCGGTACGCTTGTTGCTTGCACAACCAAATAGTCTCTTGCCATTCTCGAGAGCCCAGAATAACGTATATTGGCAGATCGTGTTTTCCAGAATTCCAAGGTGTTACAATTTTCTTCAACGGCCGTAAGGTATTCATCAAGAACATTTGAAGTAGTGTTTAAACTTTCATTACAATATTTTCTAAAGTAATTTCTTGGAGAATCATTAGTATCTTCAGTAATAAATGAGCCAGGTTCTTTATATTGCTCATAAATACTATACAGTAGCTCACGCACAATTATTGCCATTTCACTATTGAATGAAGATAATTTCATGTTTGGGTCTAATGCAACTGACACACTACAACAAGTTTGAAGAACAGTCCAGTAATCGTTAAGTTTTTTATACATTCGTTGTGCAATTTGATTATTTATTTGAATTTCACTATCCAATGCATCGTGTAAAATATTTAAAATTGTAGGAAATATCATGTGTAAATCCCCCATCGTTGGACGAGTTGATGACGATAAAATTAGTGTTGCTCTTGCCATAGGCTCGAGTAACAAAACAATAGCCTAAAAATAACAAATAAGTCAATTAATTTTATTATATCGTATTTGAAAATGTGCTAACAAAAATACTAACCTCAATTTCATGCCATTTAGTTTTACTTAGATACCGCTCTCTTAAAGCAGGGTTATCTTCAGTCATTTGACGAATTCGGAACATCTTTTCAATCATATTATATGTGCTGTTCCATCTTGTCGATATGTCCAAGTCAGGTACGAGAAAAGGCCTTCTGTTTGCTTGAAAAACCTTTTTAAGATCTTCAAACAATGGTTGGGATTTGCGTATGTAACTTACAAGTTTCGCAACTTCACGATTGAATTGACTACAACTTTCATACCCTCAGAAACTGCAAGATTCAACACATGGACTGCACAACGGACATGTTCAAAGTCATTGTTACCATGTTCATAACGAAGCTTTTCACGGAATAAATGTCCAAATACCTCCATATTAGATGCATTGTCGGTGGTTGCAGAAACAATTCGAGAGCCTATGTTGTAAAACGAAATTGCCTCCAAGATTTTTTCATTTATATAGTTACAGGTATATCGTTCGTAAAGTGGTATCATATCTAATAAAATTCGTTTCATAGTCCAGGTTTCGTCGATCCAATGAAGAGTAATTGCAAGAAATCCAAGGTTGGTGCAAGAGGTCCAAGCATCCGTTGTAATTGCAAATTTTTGCTGATTTGTGTTAAAAAAGTCTTGAAGTTTATTTTGCTTATCATTATATAGATTTAAAATGCTTCGTGAAATATATTGTCTTGATGGAAGAAAATATCGTGGGGTTAATTGATTAATGAATTGTCAAAAATCATTATTTTCAACAAGAGAAAAAGCCTGCTGGTCTGTGATAATCCATTTTAGAAGATACTGATTGATTTGTAAGATCTTATCAACACTATAAGGTTCAAAATTTGCATTAACGGCTACCATAATTTCATTCCACTTCTCTAAATGGTTATTTTTAAAATGGGATTTAATAGTAGAGAGACCCGTTTCCAATGAATAGGCTTTATTGCAAAGGTTGCAATGTCGTTTATCACCGACTTCAGTAAGTTCGTTCCAGAAAGGGT